>RJWJ010014743.1:0-37403 GCA_004363605.1 Indri indri | reverse complement strand
CTCTGTCAGTAGGGTGCTGAAGTCCTCAGCAATTATGCTGCTGCTCTTTATCTCTTTGCTTAGATCTAGCAGAATTTGCTTTATGAATTTGGGTGCTCCTCTGTTAGGTACACATATATTTAGGATTGTTATGTCTTTCGTTGAACTGTTTCCTTTATCACTATATAATGGCCATCTTTGTCTTTCTTTACCATTCTTGATTTAAAGTCCATTTTTTTTGGTATGAGAATGACTACACCTGCTCTCTTTTGGTTTCAGCTTGCATTTGATATTTTTTCCCATCCTTTCACATTGAGCCTGTGTGCATCCTTTTGGTTTAGATGTTTTTCCTGGAGGCTGAAGATACTTGGGTTGCATTTTTTCATACATTCTGCAAGCCTGTGTCTCTTGAGTGGGACATTCAGACCATTCATGTTGAGTGATAAAATTGTTAAGTGGAATGCTGTTCTGTTCATCATGTTGGGTAGTATCTTATTGCTTTGTTTTCCCCCTTGTACTATTTTTTATATGAGCTGTGATCTTTAGCTTTTGGGTGTTTTTTTTTTTTTTTTTTTTATAATATTAGGTGTCTATTGTGCTATTCCATGTATAGTGCACTTTTGAGAATTTCCTGTAAGGTAGATTTAGTAGTGACAAATTACCTTCATGTTTGCTTGTCTAGAAAAGTTTTTATTTCTCCATCATTTATGACAGTTAGTTTTTGCAGGATACAAAATTCTTGGCTGGTTGTTGTTCTGTTTAACAAGGCTAAAAATGGGGTCTCCATCCCATCTAGCTTGTACAGTATCTGCTGAGAATTCTGCTGTTAGCCTGATGAGTTTTCCTTTGTAAATTAGGTTTTGCTTTTGTCTTGTAGCTTGTAAAATTTTCTCCTTCATTTTGACTTTGGCCGGGTTGATAATTATGTGTCTTGGAGATGTACCATTTGCTATAATTCTTCCCCATGTTCGATGACCATCTTTTATCTGTATGTCTCAATCTCTGGCAATACCAGGGAAATCTTCCTCAGTAATTCCCTTGAATAGGTTTCCCATAATTTTTGCTTTCTCTTCTTCTCCCTCAGGAATACCTATAATTTAATTTGGCTTGCTTCATATGGCCCCATATTTCTCTCACTGATTATTCATTCTTCTTTATTCTTTTTTCTACATCTTGGACTGACTTAGTTAGAGATTCTCACCTTCAAGCTCTGAGATTCTTTCTTCTGCTTGGTCTAGCCTATTATTGAAGTTTTCTGCTGTATTTTGAAATTCCCTAAATGACTCTTTAATTTCTTTAAGTTTTGTTATATCCTTTCTTATGTTGTATATCTGTTTAGCAACTTTTTCTTTCTTTCATTAATGTCCTGAAATATTTTTTGGCTTCCTTGCATTGGTTTTCAACTTTCTCCTCAATGCTATTCATCTCATTTCCCTTCCATTTCTGACATTTTGATGATTTCCTTCTGGTTGGGGTCCATCGCTGTAGATCTATTGGTATCCTTTGGGGGCATTGAACTTCTTGTTATTTCATGTTGCCAGAGTTCTTTTGCTGGTTTCTTCTCATCTGAAACCTCTTTTCTCAGCTCAGGGTACCTGATACGTAGTGCACATATTCAGAATTCTGTCAGTTGCAGTGACCAGGACCTGAAACCACTAGGTACCTGCTGTGGCTACTCTCTGGTGCAGTGTTGCTGTACAGTCTCCAAGCAGCTCCCTGATCAGTCTGGAGATCTGTCATGGTGGGAGAGCCCCCTCATAGCTCAGGGCACAGTCTCCATGGGATAGCAGGAGTCCTAGGGTTTTCTCCTCCTGTACTTCCCTATATGTGGATGCTTCCTCGAGGTACCTTCTGAAAATGTAGAATGGATCACCCCATCAGCTTCTCCTTCACTCTGAGTGTCTCCTATCACTCCCTTCATGATTTACAATGCTCTCTCCAGTAAGACCCATCTGTAGGTGTGCATCTGCTTTCAACTTTTGATCCTGTCCTTGTAAGCAGCGGATGTATGCTGCTTCTAGCCTGCCATTTTCCTCAAACCCCTTCAAGTATCTTTAGTTAGATATTCTTAGATGGTAAATAGTTTGCCTCTTCCTCCCTTTCCAAAGGGTCCCGAGTTTGGCAGATGATGAAAACACATAGGTAATTTGTATTTCAAGCTCCCTAGTGTGACTTTTTCTGCCCATTGTTTTCAAAGATGAAATTCTGCAGTGTATATAATTTCTGGGTGACAGATGTGTTACTTCACACATTTTTAAAACTTTATGTTAGAAACAAAAACACGTTTTGTGGAAAAGCTAATAAACAAAACAAATCAATGATTAGCTGAAATTTTCATTGTTTTGAAATATACAGTGGCCCAGATCACTGTCTGGAATTACATGGGGATAAAGGAATTATAAAGACACGTATACCTACTTGTGTGTTTTTCTTGAAATTACCTTGCCCTTTTGATACTGTCTGTGCTAAAATGCATTTATAATATCAAACTATAAGCTAATAAAATTTTGGAATTTTATGCAATCATGACTAATTCTCCTTGACAGGAGATGCCTTTGTTTTAAATAGTGGAGTAATTTTATCAATGTTAAACAAATATAATTTAGAAGCCTCGGATGAAGAAGACATCATTAGTTAGTAATATCTTAGTATCACAGCTTCCAAAGTGATACTTTATAAAGTATGGCTTTATTCATGGAAACAAAAATTTCTACTTCATTTCCTTTTCTTTCCATGTTGCTGAGGAAAATATGTGAAGTATCCCTTAAAAATGTCAACAGTTAGCTTCCTTACCAAAGGCTTGATCTTGCTGTTTTTGCTTTCTCTTTGGATTTGTACTTTTCAACCTCAGTTTTAATTGGCTAGAACAACAAAGGAACTAAATTCTTTATTTTGAACGAATCTTCTTTATGCACCTAAATAGCAATGAGCTAGCAATAACTTCTTACCTTTCTGACAACTCCCATTGTCAAGTGTAGACTAGTTAGAAGTTGGTACCATGTGAAAATAAATATCTGGTTTCCCACAGGCAGTCCTCTGAAATGCCGTCTATCATTTATAATTCCTCTGATGTTATTTGGTGGTTATGATTTATCACCTTGCCGCTGCGTTAGTCAGCTGTGAAATCTCTGTGACTCAATGGCACATAACAAAAGCAATCAGGAAAGTGACATTTGAATGAAGGGTTGGTGGATGGGGTTTGAACAATATTTCATTAACTTAAAGAACTAAGGCAGGGTAACTCCTCCACCTTTTTGAAATCTTACAAAGTCAGCATTTCAGCTCTTTCCCTTCATTAGTTAATACCTCTAAACTTGAGAAATAATTACCATCAATTATAGACAAACAACAAATATGGATTTATGAAGGGGTGACAGTATACATTTATTCTCATTTTGCATTTACTCTTACATTTTTCTATTGTGTTCACAATAGCCTTTTCCTAGTCTTGCAAATCAATTTCCTATTGCTTTTACATTCCCTTGCTACCCACCTATTTTTTCTCAGGTGGTAAGTTGGTAGCAAAGTGAATTTATTCTTTCAATACGTATTTATTGAGCCTGGATTCTGTGTCAGTCATTTGAAAGACAATGGATGGAAGCAATGAGCAAGGCAGACCTGACCCTGCCTCTCAAGGAGATTTTAGTCTGGTAAAGTGAGTCCCATTTACTTTTCCAGATTAAGTGTCATTAACATGGATTGCTAAATGCCTGTTTTCAAGTCTTAAAGAATATTTCATATACAACCAACTTGGTCATGCCATACTTGAATATTTATTTCAAGCTACAGCTATCCTCTTATGGAAATGTGGGGCAAAGGTTGGCCTGTTGACAGGAATATCACTGGCCATTTAGGCACCTGCCCCTTTTAGCTCCATAGACTCTCTAGATTGACAGTTTATTATATATCACATGCTGTTTCCTTGTCTTGAAAATAATATGCAACATCCTGTGGGCTAATAAGAAGGGTATTGAGTGAAGTCCTTATAAAGTTTCACCACTGGAGCTCAGTTCATCGGTTGCAAGCATCATCCAATAGCATTATCCAGGAATTCTAAATGCTTGTCATTGCATCTGAGAGATATTGGGAAAGAAAAGATAGTTTTCAGGTACACATAGTTGTCAATAACAGAAACATGATTTAAGCACAAATTTTAAAAGCAGCTGAACACTCTGAATAAGAACTGTGCATAATTCACTTTGAAATTATCAGTACCTTGGATAGTGTCTGAAAGAGAATGGTAACAGTAATACTATCTACCTTTCCTCGAAAGTGTACTGTGAGTCAGGCATTGTGCTAAATATTGAGTGAGAAGTTCCGATATGAAGAGTTTCTATCACAGAGGAGGAGGAGAGAAGCATAATTAGCTGATAAAGCCTACAGAGGTTAATATAATAATTTTGGAAGAAATTATGCCAGCCTCCCAGTCCCCAGGAGGAAAAGATGACAAACACGAACAGAATAGAGATATTACTTTGGCATGGTTTGAATTCTTTCAACTGTAAGAGCAAGTATATCCAAGAACACAACAGGAATTTGATTAAGAAGGACTAGGCACTCTTCTCATAGCTAAGCTAAGCACACCCATTTTTGGTTGGCCTGAGAATATGATGCTATCTCAGGGTAATAACATTATAATGAAGAAAACATAGGCAGATGACATAAACAGTCATTTGGGGTGTGGATACATGTTCCTCTACCTTTAGGAAAGGTTTGGAAAAGACTTTGGAAGACAGAATAAAAATGAGGTCATGAAAGGAGATATAACTTATTTATACAAGTATTAACTTGAGTCTAAACACAAAAGGAATACCCCTGATACTGATCAATTGCTGTTTCTCCCACTGCCCTGGTTGAAGTAAGTAGTGGCTATTACATCGTTGCAAGTATTTTTCCAAGTTGCTTTACCCAGTCTACTTTTTGACTGGGGCTTAGGAGGAAATAATAAGAAAGAGAAACTCGAGACTGGGAAAAGTTTGACTCGCTTGCTTTCTTTGTCTGTTGGACAATGTTTTAAGCAATGTAAGTCTCTTGGCCCATTCTCCCAGATATCACATCAAAGGGCTGTGCTCACCCATCTGAGGTACACCGGCTAAGGACCCAACACTAAGGATTTTGTTTATCCTCAAATCAATCCTACAACATATAGATTATTATGATTCCCATTTTGCTGATGGGTAAACTAAAGTTTAGAGAAGTTAGGCAAATTGTTCAGGGTTACAATGACTATATTAGTAGAATCAACTTCATATATGCCAGACTCTATTTTAAAGTGAACCAGGAACAAATGGGCAGAAATAAACAAAGGTCTTCAGAGACTATGCCTGGTTTCTAAAGGAGTCAAATTAATTTTTATCATATGCAAGGAAGGTGTAGGAGAGAAGATCAAGGTAGGTTATTGGATGGTTTTGGTTAGATGGAAGTTTTGGCATTAAAGAAAAAGTGATTGAAAACTCAGATGGAAATTCAAGGGAGAAATTCTTGGCCACGTTGAAGAAACAGACTTGGCAGGGCAAATGGGAATCTATGGGTTATTGTTGTTGTTGTTGCTGCAGTTTTGTTTTTTGCTTCAGTTCCAGGCAACTGGCTGGAGAACACAAAGTGATCGTCCCCGTAAAACCTTACATGTCAACTGTGATCTCATTCAACACCTTCACTGTTAACAGTGTGCGGCTAATGTAAATGGAAATGAGACTGAAGAATTAGTTTCACAAATCCAGCTCCAGATAAATTAATCTCTCTTCCTGTCCACAGTACGTTGTCCTCAAGTCCAAGGGTCCATTAACTGAACACACAAGCGGAGTTTCCCACACTCAAAATCTGCTCTACATGCTGTGCACAGAGGCTCACGGTGTTCTTCCCCTGTGCCCGCGTGGAAAATCCTCCTGGCATTTAAGATCATCATCTGCCTCAAGCCTTCCTGTCAAAAAGAGAACAGTTCTAAGTGAAATGTTGTAGATCAGCGAGTTGGTAAACCAGCGACGGAAACAGTGCGTTACAACCCATCAGACCTCTGAGAATATCCCACTTTGAAGATGTAAGAATGAGAGAGACATTAGAATTAGGTCCCAGAGAAGCATTTGGTATGTGGGCAAGTTCAGATGACCTTTTTAAATGACAAGAATTTTTCACTTCTGATTCTGACCTCAGAAACAGCTTTTAAACTGAGTTTCAGTAGAGAGGTTACAGATTACAGTCATACAATAGAATGCAGCTGACAATTATTGAGTACTTATTATGTGCCTGGCACTGAGCTAAGTGTATAATGTACGAGGTATCATTTAGCCCCTTAGAATCACCTTAACAGGTTGGAACTATTGTTATATCATTTTACAGATAAGGAAAGAGGCTCAGATACGTGAAATGCCCTATCCAAGATTATAGAACTAGTCTTATAGCCAGATTCAATTGTAGATCCTTATGGCTCCAAATCCTTTGTTCTTCAAACACTAGCCCATGCTGCTTCAGAATGAAGATCAGAGACTAACTCAGAGGACATGTTTCTAAAGGAAGCAACCCTTCTGAGTACCTAATATGTGCTGGGTGCTTTATAAAAAGTTTCGTAGTAGTAAAGGTGTTTTATGTGTCCCTGACGCCAATCTAGGACATGGTTTATGGTGGGACTCAATTCATGGGAGAGTTGGATGAACTTCTCTCAAGTAAATTAGAGGTCTGGGAGGCAGGATCTGATTCTGATTGTTTAGTAGAACTAAATTTATCCAGAGACAAAGCATTAATCAGGAAGGTGGAATGGGAGCTGCTCCGTACAAGAAATGACAGCTGCTGCTTAGAGGAAGAAAACTGAGGGATTATGTGTAATCTCCAGTGGGTTTTCAGGTAAACTACTGGGCTAAAAGGACACATGCAATAGATTTGATAGAGAAAAGCATCTTAGCTTTTGGAAACCACTAAAGAACAGTGGGCGGTCAGAATGCGGACTGGTAGGCTTGCTTGTAGTATCAATACATTGAAGTATTTGTATAATAGGAAATTGTTATTTTATTTTATTTTATTTTTGCTTTTCATAAAACAGCTACCATTGACCTTTGAGAAGTCTGATGTCAGGAAAACAGGTATAAACTGATGGTTGGCCTTATCAAGCTTAAATATTTGAAAAGGTATAATTCATGCAAATGTTTAGGCTTTTGTTTCATTGTGCAAGGGCAAAACCTGCCTAGGCTGGTATTTACTTTTCTAATTAGAAAAGCTTGAGTGATGTGAACAATTAAGATAATACAATACCTTTACAAGATAATTAATCTTTTCTTTGTGATTCATCCTACCACATCCCAAGCTGATAATGTTATTTACCTCCCAGTTAAGGGTATGTTAGAATGTAATTGGAGCCATTTGCTTTGACTATCAGAGGAGAAAAGATCATGCAATTTGCATCTCATATATCTAGAAATTAAAACTGAAGGACTGACCACTTGACACCACAGAATTTCCTGAAATGAAGCCTGCTGAGCTCAATTTGTTGTGGCGGATAAATGATTCCTCTCTCTAATTTGAATGCGTGATGAAACTCCTATTAGAACATTGCACCATAATAATTGACAACATAATGAAACTGCCAAAGACGAAATGCAAATACCTCTTTACTGACCCTTCAGAGCTGCACTCTAAACTTAGAATGAAGCAAATGCCTTTGCTAGACAAGTAACATTCCCCTTTATTCTGTCTTCCCTCCATCCATCAGGGACTACTGAGATATTCTTTTGGACACTCAGCCCTTTAGAATTAAACAGTTCAGAGTTAGCAGCAACAGTAGGTTGTAGATTTGGGGATAGCCTAACACATGCGTAGATTTAACTAGAAAGAATATTTGAAAACCATTCCGATCTTCTATTATCATCATTTTATTTAAAAAGGCATTTTTAGCTTAAATATTTTAGAAAAATATTTTCCTAGTCTAATAGTTTTATAAAATAATTTAGCTTCATTTAAAGAAAATTACAATGTTTTTAGTTTTCCAGGATTTTCCTCTGATTAAGGATCAACACTGGTTTTTTAGAAATCACTAATTTATATACACTAGCTCTACTTTTTGTTGTTTTTAATTAACCTCTCGATTCATTATAATTTGTCTTCTAATCTTTTTAGGATGCAAAACTAGTAATATCTTAAGTTGCTGTTCAATAGTCACTTGCTTCCTTCATCTGACTAGAGGTCTCATTAACATTTGGCACTGGTGATCACTTTTTCCATCTTGGAAAAAACTCTCTTCCTGTAATTTCAACTATCCCATATACTCTTACCTTTTCCTCTCTGGAGTCATTCCTTCTCATCCTCTTCTGCAGGTTTCTCTTTATTGTTGAAAGGCCAGTGTTTTTCAGGGTTCTTTCTTAATGCCCCTTCCTTTCTTACTCCACACACTCATCCTGTGTAATCTTTTTTATTCCCATAGCTTTAACTAGTCACAAATTTGATCCAAGCCAGATCTCACTTCTTAGTATCAAATCAATATCTCCAACCATTAGACATTTCCACATTCCATTAGAATACCACAATAGCACTTCAAACAAATCCCAAACTGAGTTCATTGTTTCTCCCTATGCTTTTGTGATTCCTGACTCCAAAAGTAGAATTACTATTCCTCTATTGTTTGAGCCACACACCTAGGTATCGTCTGGACCCAATCACAAAGGCCTGTTATTTCTGCTTTCTAATTCAGGCCAATATTACCTCGCACTTGAAGTCCCATAGCTCGCTAAGCGTTATGCCCACCATCTTCACCAAATTACTCCCTTCACTACAACCAAAGCATGTTTCAAAACAGACGTCTAATTATGTCACTCGCTGATGATGTTCCGATGACTCCTCCATTACTTTCTGGATAAGATCCTGACTCCATGACCTGATTTCTAAAGCCCTGTACCACTCATGAGCTGCTCCTTGCCTATAGCTCTGGCTGATTATTTAACTATTCCACCGATTTCTTTTACCCCTTTTCCACCTCCATTCAACATTAGAGAAAATCTTTCTTATTTCGTATACATTTATGATTATAGTCAATGAAACAAATTTTACTTCCTCTTAAATATTTTTGGAGATCAAGAATATGCATTATATAAAATTAATGAAGCAATTAAATATATTGATTAAGAGCATGAGCTATGGAATCACAAGCCTGGATTCCAATCTTAACTTTTCTGAACAGTATCTCTTCTGATCTCAATCAAACTAGTAAACTACTTCAAGCCTCAATTTCCTCATTTGTAAAATGGGGATAGTATTATTACCTGTTTACTTAAAGTTGTTATTTGTTATTGTCTCATGTAAATGAGATAATGCTAGTTAAGTGTTTGATACAATCTGTCCCATGGTGCTTTGCCATTGTTTTTAGTATGTATAAAGTGTTTAAACTACTTACCCTAATATTTAGTACTTTCCATAATCCTTCCTACTTATTGACTCTAATCTCTCCTCACAAACTAGAGTAAGCCTTGTCTGTTATTTTCTACCCTGTCCAATGTCTGCTTTCAAATAGGCAATATGAATTACCTCCTGTTGCGATGTTCTCCCATCTAGAATGCATTCTTCCCTCTCTCCTACTTGCTGATTGAAATTCCACTTGTCTTCTCATTCAGGTTAGTTAGTTTAGGATCCTTCCTCGCTAAGAAGCCTTCTCAGGTGTCCATTATTCCTTCGGATGTTTCCTTTCTCTGAGCTCCTCTGATAATTGGTGTATATTGTCTTGGAAAGTTCTTAAACTACTTCATGTACATAAACCATTAAGCCCCTTCAGTTCTCTCGCAGCAGTACTGTGTGCTTGGGCATAGCTGAGCACACCTTTGAACTGTATTTCAGAGTGGCCTGTACAATTCATTATACATTTCCTACTCCCCCACCTTTAGCAGGTCTTTTCAAGTACTATGGCTCGGTCTTTATTTTAATTGTTACTAGCTGATGACATTGCAATTTCCTCATTTTTTAAAGAAGCACAAAAAGAGAAAACGACACCTTTCAGTGTGCTGATTTTCTCTGACTTAAAATTGAAAATCCAGGTTCTGCAGTTTCTCCCAAAGCAAAAATTGCACACTGCCTCCTGAACCTTACCCTCTTTGGACATTTTCGAAATTTGTGATTACTTTCTAACATTCAAACTTTTTTTACTCTGCCTATATCAATTTTACAGGTGTCACTCTTTCTCAAGAAAGGTAGCTTTTCATTAGCATACAAGGATGACAAATACAAGTCTAGAGTAGAGCACGATATCGCCTTATTAAACACATTAAATGCTCAGCAACTCTCTGCTGCACCCCTTGCTGTGGTGGATAGATAACTTTACCAAGGAAAAATTTAAGAAAGGCTATAGAGGTCACAAAATGTGAGAGAAAATTTTTCCTGCACTATTTTCTCTTAAAATTCTCGCTTTAGACAGTAAATCACATCTCTACAATGGAATGTAGGACTCCCGTCAGGTTCTCTTTCTAAACGAGTCAGGCATTATAAATTTCTTATTTCTCTCTCTAAACTTCCTCATCCTCTTTTTCACCATTAAAACTTTCTCTGCAGAAAATCGGCTTCCAGGCAGCATTTTTCTTTGTATCAAAACCAGAAATCTAATCAGAGAGGGTCTTAAGAAACCTTGCAAATAGTCACGTGAATATAGACATTTCTCTCTTGATTTCTGCCAGGGTTGTTTATGGTTGGTTTCAAATAAAGATTGGGGACTTATAATACTGTGGAATAAAAGCATTTTTCATTTTCTGCCTCCTTTTATGTGGAAAGAATTGATGTCTTTGAAAATAAAGAAAGGAGATGGGCCTTTTTGGTGTGGGTTTTATATTATACAATTCTAGACTGTGCACTATGTTCAAATTGACAAGGAGTTGTTTCAAAAGTCAGCTTCCATGAAATCCCTTGGAGAAATGTATGTGTATATGTCAAGGGGGGTTGGCATGGGGGCAGGGAAGAAATAGGGTTCTACTTTCCACCCAGCGACAGGCAGAGAAACTTAAGTTTGTTTCACTTTATTCTTTTGTATATTGACTCCCTCACAAGATTGTCAAAGAGAAGAATTCTGCAGCAAACAGTTTGAAAAGCTAGAAATAGGAGGAATAATTTCAATTGATCAAAACAGCATGGGAGATGTTGTATGTGACTGAGCATTCTTTTTATATAGGTTTCCTAAAAGGAACTTGCATTTTGAATTTTCCAGACCGAGCTGCTTAAAATCCGGTCTGAGTCTCTTATTCCTGTGGGCATTTCCTCTGTAGTTGGTTTAGTGATTACTCTGTCACTTCATCTTTAATTTCTGTCTTTTAATGAGGACATGCAACTATGCCTATAGAATTTTCATATTAACGTCAGAGTGATTTAAGAATGGACCGCAAATGGAAAAGAGGGGGGAAAAGAAATCACTCTTCCCTACTCAGCCTTTTACTTAATCGTGTGACTGGTGACAAAGCCGGGAGCCATTTGATAGGGAGATTCAGCTTCTCCTTCAGGCGTTTCCTCGGGGTCCTTTGGGACAGAACCAAGCACAGCCATCTATAAATCAGCTTGTCCGTTTCTGGGCCGCCCAGCGTAATTGCAAGCACTGACTCTAGGCCATTTCACCCTTGGGTAGGAATGATGAAGTCAGGGCTTCTGATAATTGCATCTGATTATTGCTTCCAGTTCGAAGATAGGGAAGGTAGCAGAATGAATGAGCTTCTCCATCCCATGTGGGATCATTTGGACACAGTAATCTCAGAGGAAAGGATCTTTGGTCTAGTTTGGGATTCCTCTTTACTCCCTTTTAAACAAAGCAGGTAAAATATTTGATTTGCAATGCAGGAAATCATACGTATGGTATGATTGTTAGAGTGATCCCACGTACAAACAGGACAATGAGTAGGAACTACCTGAATGATGGTCTTCATGCCATCAGCCTTCCCTTCTTGTCACAGGCAAGGCTTATCCAATCTTACATTGATAAATACGAGGAAGAAGATCTCTCTGAATTGCAGAGCTCAACACAGATGACTGCAATGCTCAAATAAATGTTGTGTTCCATTTGTGTCAAACTACTCTTTAGTATTCCAAGAGAAAACTTCAATGAATTTGGGCTTCAGTTTAAACCATTTTCATGGAAGTCTGAACTATGTATGCAGTGGTGATAATTGTATCCTATCAGCAAAGAGTGAATTGTATTTAAACAATAATTGCAGACAAATTACATGTAAATCAATATATGAAAAGGCATCAGGCTGCATACCCTATTGATTTCCCGCCATGTTCTTCTCTAGGTTAATGCTCTGCAAATATGACTTACAGCATGGCTTTAATGAGTCACATTCTTTTACATATAATAAAGTTTCATGAAAGTTAAAAAGTTTTATTTCTGGTAGTAGTGAACAACTGTAAAAACGTGACCATGAGATTACCATAAAACTGTGTTTATTTTAGAGAAATGATGGAAGATACACTTGTAAGAAGTTTATAAATATCCTCTGATATTTGGGAACAATTACTAATTTGCTCGTACAAAGGGATACTATTTTTTTTTTTTTTTTGAGTGAGGGTCTCATTCTGTCACCCAGGCTAGGGTACAGCATCATCATAGCTCACAGCTCAAGGTCCTGGGCTCAAGAGATCCTCCTGCCTCAGCCTCCCAAGTAGCTGGGGCTACAGGCACGTGCCACTGAGCCTGGCTAATTTTTTTTATTTTTTGTAGAGATGGGGTCTTGCTCTTGCTCGGGTGGTCTCAAACTCCTGGTTTCAAGCAATCCTCCTGCCTTGGCCTCCCAAAGTGCTAGGATTACAGGTGTGAGCCTCCGTGCCCAGCCTGAAAGTGATACATCTTTATATGAGAAAAATGGAGACAATTTTGTTATTTTTACAGATGACTTTAAAATATAAAGAAGGGCAGGTGGCTGAGACAGAGAAGGGACTTGGTATAAATGCAACAACTCTGTACCACAGGGAAATAGAAAAGTAATACAGAAATAATTGTTTAGTCTGCAAGTCCGTGGAGTTTAATGTGAAATTTGAAGTGATCTGAATTGTTGGTATAATGAATCTTTTTATTCCATCAGGCATAAATGCTAAGATTCGTTCTAATTGTGACATGGTAGTAGAATATAATATCAAGTACAGATGAAGGAACTGAACCATATTTTCACACCACAGATTAACAGAAATCTTGTGAAGTTCTCAGGCATTAAATGTGTGTATTTGAATCATTCCTACCATGATCTTAAGGTCAGGAAGACCCCACCTGATATCTGGATTGAGTTGGATTAAACCTTGTTTATATTTCACTGTATTAAGAACTAAAGACAAAAAAAAATTATCTCTTACAACATAAACACTAAATTTTACCTATTTAAGATATAAAAATGCAAATTATAAATAAAGGTATATATATATAGAGAGAGACTCTATATACATAAGAGTATAAAAAGATGACTAATATGGGTTTACCATCATCTCAGTAACTGATACCTGGTCTACCTGGTAAAAACTCTGGCCATCAAATGTAAAAAGGACTAAAAATGACCACTTGCTTCAAAAGAAAAGCAGACAAGAATTAAAATCAATTAATTTTTTGTTTTTTACTATTGTTTAAAGTAGTGGACTGATTTTATAATGGGTACACTTTTAGATGATCTCCCTTATGTTGATTAGAATATGATATTTACATCTTTTTCCTTAAAACAATTTTAATTGTTTAATAGATATGTGCAATACAATGCCATCCATTAAGACTAAGAGGAAGAATGGTAAGCTATAATTAATGAAAGACTTTCATGACACGATAATAAAAAAATGTGTGTCCTTTTATTATAAATCAAAAATAAGACAAAAATATCTTCAAGTCAACATAGTACTAGGTATCCTAGAAAACACAATGAGAGAAAGAAATAAGAAGAGACAAAACTGCTTATCTGAGGATTGTACAATAAATTCACATATAGACTCCAAGAGAATTTATAGATAAACTATTAGAAGTAATAAGTTCAATAAATTCGCAAGATCTGAATTTCATGTATAAAAATCAAAGTTCCTACATTTCAGCAATAATCACTTAGAAGATAATAATATGGAGAGATTCCAAGAGAAGAAAAGTAAAAATATGAAGGAATACATCTAATAAATTTTGTACAATAGCCTTATGAAACAAATTATAAAGTATTGGGGGAAAATAAAGTAAAACTGTTCAAATAGATACTTCAATGCGATTTCAGTCAAAATCACAATCTGGTTTTTCACAAGATATATAACAAACTAACTGTGAAGTTCATATGAAAGAACACAAAATGGTGTAGATAAATATCTCTCTACTTTTTCTACTAAATACAGCTAAAAACCCAGTAAATTACATATATAGCAAATATAAGATGATTCTAAAATGTGGAGAGAAGGTAGACTGGCTGGTAATGTCAGGATCTGATGAACTCCATGGCAGTGTGTTCCTAGGGTTTTCTTTTTGCCTCAGATATCCTGGACAGAGTAATGGAGAAATTTTCAATCTAGAAATGCCCAATGGGTACACAACAACAACAAAGACCCCACACAAAGCCTGCTTTCTCCAGTCAAATGATTAGGAAAGGGGACGTTCATCTGTGGCTGATGAGAGTGTAAGTTCATTTAACTTTACGTAGCAACTTGGCAATATTGAGTGAAGCTGAAGATGGACATGTGCTTTCACATGGCAATTACACTTTTAGGTGTACCCCTAGTTAATAACTAATACATCCATGTGAGAGGACATGTACAAGAATATTTATGCTAGCGCTTTTAGTGTGGTTAATTTTATTAGTCAATTTGAGTGGACCACAGAGTGCCCAGATATTTGATTATTTATATTATGATTATATTTATTATGATGTGTATAATGACAATAAAAAAACAGATCAAATTTAGAAGGTGATTGAAGAGAATATAATTGAAGAGGGTTATTCAGAGGTATTTACTTATACCTGCAATGTTTTTTTATTTTAAAAAATAATCTAATAGATGAAATTTCCATATCTGGGAATAATGGGCTTAGAAATAAATGCAAAGAAGTTCAGATAAAGATAGAAGATCTGGATATAGACCAGAGCTGTCCATGAAATAGTGCTAAGAGTTCAAGTCCAGCCAATATAATTCTCAGCAAAAATAAAAGAAACTACACTTATAGGAGAAAAAATAACAGAATCCAGAGTGTCTGCCACTTAACATTGATAATGTCTAGGATATAAACCAAAATTACACAACATACAAAAAACTAAGAAAATTATATTCTCCAGAAAGGGAAATCAACAAAGTTTAACCCTGACATGAATTAGGTATTGAAAAGAATCAACAAGAATTTTAATGCACCTTTTATAACTATTCCAAACAAAATATGCATACAATGAAAGAAAAAATAGAAAATTGTAGCAGATAAATAGAAATGTTACCTGAAATTGTCAAAAAAAAAAATTACTGGGACTTATCACTCAAATGGAGTTAGTAAAGGAAACATTAAGTAAACTTGAAGATATCATAAAAGAAGTTATCCAACATGAAGAACAGAGACAAAAAAAGACTGAAAAACATGAACTTGCACCTGAGATCTGTTGGGTAATGCCAAATGTTTCAAGAGGTGTGTGATTGGAGTATCAGTATGGGAGGAGAGAAAAATTGAGTAGAGCAGAACAAATATTTGAAGAAGAAGAAATAGTTTGATATTTTCATAAGTTGATGGAAAAAGAAATGTACATACAAATGATGCTCAATAAATATCAAATAAAATAAAAACTAAGAAGCTTATGCTTAAGCAAAATATAATAAAACTGCTAAAAGCCAATGTTAAAGAGCAAACCTTAAGAGTAGTACAAACAAACGAAATTTAGAACTAAAAAAAAAAAAAAAAATCCCAAAAACACTGTATGGGGGAAAAAAATAATCTAACTAATGGTAGATTTCCATCAGAAGCTATGGAGTACAGAAGAGAGTGGAACAAAATTATTAAAGTGCTGAAAAAAAAAATGTCAACCCAAAATGTTCATCCAATGAAAATAATCTTTAAGAATCAAGGTGAAATAAAAACATGTCGGATGAAAAAAAAATTAAGATAATGTGTCGCCAGCGGAGCTATACCACAAGAAGTCCTAAAACAACTTCTATAGGCTGGAGGGAAATGACTTGAGATAGAAACTTGAATCTTCAAAATGAAGGAAGATATCAGAAATAATAAATAAGTGGGTAAAGGCAAAAGCATATTTTTTTTACCCATACAATGGACTAAAGGGAAAATTATAGCATTGTCTTTTAGAATTTTATCATATATAGAGCAAAAGAATTGTAACATTTCTATATTTTATATGAATTGATGCAATATTAACTGTAGATTATTAACTGTAGATTGTACAATATTAACTGTAGATGAGAATTTAAAAGTTGAGTATTTTATAATCTCTGTAGCAATAACTTAAAAATGTAAATAAGCATAGCTAAAAGGCCAATCTAAAAATTTAAATGGAATTTTAAAATATATTTAAATAATCCTAGAAAGCAGGCAAGAGAAGCCAAAGAACACAGCAGCAAGAAGAACAATAAAGAAAGGTGGTAATAGAAAATAAAACAGAAGCAAACTGAGCATATCAATACCTACTTTAAAGGTAGACTCACAATCTAATGGAAGGCAGAGATTGCCAAAATGATTTCAAAATGATGGGACCCAACTACCTGCTCTCACAACTTGCTCTATATTCCAACCTTTGTTGTATAGAGCGATCGTGAATGATCTCCAATTCCCAAATCCTGTAGTATTAGCTCAATTGTGCTGCATATCTGAAAATAGTGACCACTTTCATGCTTTCTTATCCAGATACTCAATTGGCCTTATAATAACCCTAACTCCAAACTTGAATGAATAAAACCATAGGCAAGAAAATGCTGATAGCTTCTGTGTGTCTGCAGACCAGTAAGGAGCAGGACATCCTAGTTGAGGAAGTACACTAAAAAGTCCCAGGCATTTAAGACAACCTTTATGGGACTGGATTTGAACACTTTTCTTTCCCTTGCAATCGAGTGATAACAGTTGGTCATTAAAAGGCTTTGTGCTCTTCCCTTAGCCATTGCTAGGACATTTCCTAAAGACAAATTTGAGACATTCGGTAGCATAAAGCCATCCATGATTGAGGAAACAGAAGTTTTATTAATAAGAAAATGGTCAGGTAGGACCAACTATACCCTTTTTTTCTTTAAAAAGAAATTTTATTATTTATTATTTTATCAATAAATAGGATCTTTCAAAATTATACATATACATACTGGGGAAATAGACAAAATTTGAATGTGTATAAATTTTATGTATTTGTCTAACCATTCAAAATCTTTTGAATTTTGTCTTCCATTGTATTCACGGTAATATGAAATGGAGACATAGTCTGCAACAGTAACTGAACATGGGCATAGCAACTACCTACCAATACCTGGAGCAGAGTAAACATGCAATACATATTTAAAAGGATGACTAAATGAATGATTCATTCGTGTGGCTTTTAGTATTAAACAAATGTTTGTTTTGAATTTAAGGAACATCATTCATGTGATTTGGCTACTGTAGTAATCTGGAAGGCTGGTAGAAGCAGCCTGCAGTGGTCAGAAAGAAAGAAATAAACATCTGAAAGAGAAAGACAAAATTAAAATGACAAAGGGCAACAGCAAAAAGAAAAAAAAATCCCATAACTCTTTTTTTCCACATTCTTTTCCAAGATTCCTCTTTTCTCCTTATAAAATAAATGAAGAGCACTATTTTTCTATTGCCTGCTGACAAATCTTAATGCTAGAAGCAGATAGAGTGAAGAAAAAGGTAAAATAACAAACCATCTATAAAAATGTACAAGCAATCTTGGCTACTATCAGAAAAGCCACACTGTTATTTTCACATGTTCTTCAAGGTCATTGTGTAAAGTTAATTAATAACATTCAACCTGGTGTATCATTGTAATAAAACACTAAATTTGCCCATTTCTACTTCTAAATCATTAATGAGTTCAACCATCTGCTGAGAATATTAAAGGGGAATTTAAACAACACGCTTTGGATTTAAAAAAAAAATTCGATTTCTTTATGGCAGCTGTGATTTAAGATTGCACTCTTTCCAATTTCTTTGCATTGGCGTGAGCTCACCATCATGTGAGAAAAACTCACTAACTCTGCAGCCATAAATGTCAAGCCGCACAGCTTACCTCCTCTTTTCTCTGTGGAATAATGTTGCTCTTTTCTTTCTTTCAGGTTCAGGCTGTCTATAAATTTATGTGTAAATAGGCTTTGTATGTTATGTCCCTCCTTGTTTTCTAAAAGAAAAATAATTTTTTCAGTAATCCATAAAGTCACTGAAATGAAAAAAATGCTTCACCGTAGATACATTGTGTCCTTTCCACAGAGGAATGCCACTGGGAAATCCCTGAATTCCTCCACAGATTAGAGAACATAAAATTTAAAAAGTAGTCATCTGGAATCATGGTACTTAACTACAGCCATACTCATTTTTCAGTTACCCTAAACAGCAATGGTCCTTCCTATATCAGACCACCTGCCCATGCCATTATTGGAGCTCTTGCCCTCAGTTCTTCTCGTGGTGGCCCTTCCTGCTCAGACTTTAGGATCCAGATTAAATCTTGCCTTATCACAGAAATTTCCTGACCACCATATCTAAGTAAGTTCCCTGTTATTCTCTGTTAGACTCTTGCTTGTTTCCTTTGTAGTTCTTCAACAATTCATACCTGTTTTTTTGTTTGATGAATTATTTTTTTCCTGTATGTCTTTTTTTCTTTCTTTGCACAAAAATGTCAAATATATCAGATTAGGAACCACACCTATCAAGTTTATTATTTGTATCCTCAACAACTTGTCCAGTTTCATGCATATAATAAACCCCAAATTAATCTTCACTAAATGAATTAGTGAAAAAAGATAAGATAAAAAATGCATTCAATTCATTATCCAGAGAGGCACTCAAAGAGTGGTGGGTAAAATACATTTAGATGCCATTTGTGTTTGTTCAGATGTATTTGTCAGAAAGGATAGGTCAGGTTATGCTACAATAATAATCCCCATGACAAATCTCCATGGCTGAAAGCCCAAAGTGCATTCTTTTCTCATGCAAAGTCCATTTTGAGTCTGGGCAAATGTCCATGCGCTTGTCCTCCATAAACAAGTGCAGCATTGAACATCTATATCAACACGTTTCCACAATTGCAATGGCAAAGGAAGAGAGGAGGTGTGGAGCCCCAGCAAATTAATGCTTCTACCTGAAAGTCACACATGCAACTTCTGTTCACATTTTGTTGGTCTAAGTATGTCATATCGCCACTCTTAACTTCAGTAGGATGGAACAGTACAATCCTTCCACATGTCCCGGAGGGAGGAGGCAGAAACAAGGTAGCAGTGGTGTAGTAGTAATGTCTGTCACATTGAACAAATTGGATGACATACTCTGCAGAGCTCACTCTTCCATTTCATCCTTGGAGAAAATGGTGCTATGTGTTCTGAGAGATGGGAAGGGGAAATAGATTTCTTATCCAACTTCTCACATTTTCTGTGGTCACTAGAGAGCCATTAAAGTCCTTCTGAAATAATGCTAACTTAAATTCTACAATATGTAACAGTTAAGTGCTACACGGAGTGGTATCAGATTAAGTAGCATAATGAGTTAACAGGACAAGTAGGGGCTCTGTGAAATCAACCAGATACATGAGATTCATGCAGAATGGAGTTTTCATGAAAAAAATAATGGAAGAGATGACCTACAAATAAGAAAAAAGCTC
This sequence comes from Indri indri, assembly GCA_004363605.1. Lineage (NCBI taxonomy): Eukaryota > Metazoa > Chordata > Mammalia > Primates > Indriidae > Indri > Indri indri. The sequence goes on along the minus strand of RJWJ010014743.1, from coordinate 17,688 downwards.
ACATGACAGGCAAGTAAAATTGCATGAACAAAAAATACATATAAACAGTGAAAGGGAGGATTATTCTTAGTTTGGTGCAGAGGTAAGATGACATTGTAAAGGGCAGGTTACCTGGTAGTGAAACTCAATACTTGACAGAACAATTGAAATTGTATTTTATAATCAACGAGGAGAAGTCACTGAAGGAAAGACATGGTAAACATTGTGCAAAATAGAAATGTTGAGTAATTTTCCCCACGTCATTTACCTAGAAAGTAGAAGAGTTGGAATTTAAATTAGTGGGACTAAATGCAAACACCTGTGCCCTTAGTACTACTTTATGTTGTGCTTCAGGTTGAAGGTGAAGGAAACTAACGTCTGAAGAATATTCTGGGATTGTTGTGATAAAGGAACCAGAGGCTGGCCATAGGAACATGAAGGAAAAGCTATCTCAAAGGAATGTACAACTTGATATATTCAATCATTTCTAAAAAAATAAATAAAAGTTAACAAAGCTCTCCTGAGTAAATAAAAATTTAAAGGATTTCCCTGAAATGAGTCTGTCATTAACTGTAGGTAATGAACAGCTTGAAAAAAACCATTCATTCCTGGATACACCCATAGGCATTAAGAACTATTTAAAATATGTTTGCTTTGGAAACATTCTCCACAGACTCAATTAAAAACTACCAATGCAATTTCTACTACCACCTGGGGCAGAGGCTTTGCAGGTTTCCATGGAAGCCCCCAGGAAACAATTTTTTTTTTTTTCTAGAGACCAAAAATAAGTAACTAGAGTCTTTCTTTGACTTTACTTTTTTTGAATTCTGTTTTGTGTATGTGTGCGTATTAATATGTATTTTATATATATATATATATAAGTGTGCAAATATATAAAGGATTTTGCCCCTGAATGATGATTATAATGAGAATAACTGGATAGATTTTAGAAGAGTAAAATGGGCTCAATAGAAATAGTTTGTGAGTTTTTAAATATTGTATAATAACTCTAAAATTTCACCTGAATACTGCTTCCTATAATTATGTGAGGACAGTTGGGAGACCTGCGTGTGCAGCTAAAATAATTGTCAATCGTCTGACCCAGGTTACGCCATTTTGGGAACTTTAGATAACACTTGGGGAAACCAGTTACTGGCAACTGTAAGAGGACAGTACAGTTGAATCTTGATACTCTGAGATTTTATAATATTTGAATCTGGATGTTAAATAATTATCAAAATGTATATCTGTCAGGCTGTTCTAAGCATTTTATGTTAACTGACTCATATTTATTATTATGTATAAATATATAGTGATATGAAATACACAGATAAATATATACAGTAATGATCCTATTGTCTTTGCTCAGTTTGCCATAACAAAATACCATAGATGGGTGCTCAAACAAAAAATTTATTTTCTCACAGTTCTGGGGGCAGGAAGTCTGAGATCAGGGCGCCAGCGTGGTCGGATTCTGGAGAGGGCGCTCTTCCTGCATTGTTGATGTGTGCTCACAGGGCTTTTCCTCCAATGTATACACGAGGTGGGGAGGAAGAGTGCAGAAAGAGAGAGGGAGGCGGAGAGAGAGCAAGTGCTCTGATGGACCTTCTTATATGGGCACTAATCCCATCATGAGGGCACCACCCTCATGGCCTCATCTAACTCTAATTACCTCCCAAAAGCCCTATCTCCAAACACTATCTTACTGGGGTTAGGGTTTCAACATGAATTTGGGGGAAGACAATTCAGTCCATAGCACCTATGCAGTAAATAATATTATTACACACATTTAAAAATTAGGAAACTGATGGGACTCCGAAAACAGTAGCCCAAAATGAAGTCTTCAGTAGCAATTTCAGAAGCAAAAAGTTTTCTCTGACCTTCTCCTGCCCTCCTGTCTCTCCTTCCCTTTCTCCCCCAAGACTAGCCATAGAAACTAGAATCCCTCTTCCCAAAGGCAGGTCATGAAACCCAGAATCCCTTTTCTCAAAAGCTAGCCATAAAACCTAAAATTATTCTGTGCAAAAACTATTCGTAAAGAAACTATCAGACCTACCTTGTTTGAGTGTAGGTCATAAGACTCCAGAGAGGGCCCTGCCCCACACCCGGAAGGAAGGAATGCACACTCAGAGAGGCCACGAAGAATCTAGTGGGTTTCCCCACTCAGCCCATTAACATTAGATCATACCCTTTTTGTCTAATCATATTTCTATATAGCTGTCCATACTTTATTAAACCTAAGCATAAAAATGGACAATTTCCTGTGTATCTTTGGGTCCTCATTCTAAAGGCTCCCATTCTAAATGAGCCTCCCATTCTAAAGGCTCTCCAATTAATCTACATTTTGTCAGTGATTTTTCAGTGAACCTTCAGAGGGCCAAAAGGACCATGTCACAAAGAGCTTAAATAACTTGATTAAAGACTCACAGCTTGAAATGTCAGAACTGAGCATAGTTAATGGTCTTTAAAAAATTCATATGGTACCACTCTGAACCTACCTAATTTCCAAAAGATATTCCTGACAGACATATACTAGCTGCTTTCCACTCATATACCTTTCCTTACACCAGCAGAAAAAAGTCATATAATAATGAAAATTACGATCTGCCAAATATGAACTAACATAAGAGTAATTTCAAATTGAACAGGCACAATCCATGTTTTTAGGCATATGAAGTTATTTTAAAACATGAATTTACATTTTTTAGAATAACTACTGAAATTCTTAAAAGAAATAAATATGAAGGGCTAAATAATAGCTAAAAATAATAGCACCCTTGACTAAAATTCTGTTGTATATTTAGAATAATCTGGACAATGCAAAGAATGTTAGATTTTGTTGCTAGAGAGGTTTTGCTTGAGAATGACTGAAATCTCAAGAGTTAGTTGAACAAGAAGAGCCAGGTTGAAAGCTGGAGGAACACGATAAGAATTTTCTTAGTGTGATTAAGGTGCTTTGTAGTTTGCTATTTTGCAGAAGCTTCAGAGGAACTAAGGATGTATCATGGTGAAATTATTTCCCCAGGGATTACCCTTCAGACTAGTTCTTTGTCTTAGTCTGAGCTGCAATAACAAAAGTGCCATAGACTGCATGGCTTATAAACAGCTGAAAGTTATTTCTCACAGTTTCAGAGGCTGAGAAGTCCAAGATCAAAGCTCTGGCAGAATCAGTTACCTGGTGAGGGCCTGCTTTCTGGTTCCTTAACGTCTTCACATGGCAGAAGGGGGAAAGGGGCTTTCTGGGGAGCTAGAATTTAACATATAAGTTGGGGGTAGGGAAGGGGCACAGCATTCAATCTATAGCATTCTTTTATTGGTTAAAAAAATTAAAAATTGAAATCCAAAGGCTTTATCAGGCTTTATTTAACCTGATGTTATTAAGAAGAATCAAGAAGCATCTGAGAATGTTTACCTCATTATGTCAGTGAAAAAGACATATTAGCTTATGGGATAAAGTTTCATATGATAAGAAACAGCAAGTACATCTTCCCAGTTAGGCTTTTTGTTTGTTTGCTTGTATTGGTTACATACAGAAAATGCAATTTAACTTGTGACAAAAAGGAGAGCTTCTGCTCGTAAGTGTCAGAGTGAACCACTTCTCCATCAATGAGAACCTACTGGGAAATGGCAATTTCACATTGCCTAACTGATTTCATTGCATCTCTGAAAGTCTTTGTCTTCAACTTCTGCTTATATTCCCTAGTCCTGCAACAGACTAATAATAAATAGGCTGCTTTAATTTTTACCCAATCAGAGCCAAAATGGCATGAATGTTGGGAATGTTTGCTCAATAGGGCCTCAAAAATACTCTTCTGAAAATTTTCGTTTGCCTACCATAGTTGACCAAAAATAGAAACTAAAACTTCTATTTTAAAAGTATTGTAAAATAAACTAAGCTCCTAAACAGGGCATCTAAGTATGGTAGTTTTTCCTGAGTATAATAATTTAACAATTTGTAAGATATTCTTTAAATTGGTGATAGAAACAAGGTGTTACAAAAGATCTCCTTACACGCTAGCATTTTCTTCCTGATCAGTGTGACATGATGAACTTTTGGATGCTCATTTAGAGTTCCATTAAGCGTTGTTTGGTGTTGAAAAATCATGAGTTATGAGGCCTGGTTATTTTCTGAAATAAATTGGCTAGATAAGTTTAGATTTCAGATTTAATTCTTTAGAAGATTTATAGAGACACTTGGTTTGGTTATAAATTGATTCTTTGTTTCTGGTTAAATATATAAGTCAAATGTGAAGAGAAAACCAAGGATCTTTATGACAAGGGAATTAATTTATTCAAGTCCAACTGGGTAAGAGCTTCTCTCGGATCTTCAGTTCATGATAATTCTTTTTGGAAATTCACTTTCTAAAATAGAAAGTCATTTTTAAAGTTATAGCTGGTAACCAATCTAGAGAACACATAATAGAATGTTTCCTTTAAGCATTGATGATTAAAGGATTGGATTCAAGTCTTTTAGTGTATTATATGTACTAAGGACAGAGGACACTCACTTAATCATATACTTGGAGCAAAAAGTAAAGTCTTTATAAAAGATCTCAGGGGCAGGCTGACTGACACTGTATATTTGTGCATCGATTTTCCCTTCAGAAGAAATAAAAGTAACAAACTTTTGGTAGTAGGATAATGCAATGAAAAATATTTTGTTGAATGTGAATTTGTATTTTTCCAAATACTTGCTATGGGCTTATCTGGAAAATATTAATAATGGCTATCAAGAATAAAATAAATTAAACACGAAATATTTGTACTGGAGAGTTCTTAGAAAAGATATATGTGTTCTTCGAAAAGATGCATTTGTACTGGAAGAGTTCTTAGAAAAGATATATACAATATGTATACATGTCAGATATATACATATTTATGTATTTATTCATATATAAATTCATAAACGCAATTTGGAACTTCTTATAGAGATTTTTTTAGCCCCCCCACAAAGCAGTAGAGAATATAAAACCTGCAGATTATATACCTAAAATATTTCAAAGAAAGAAAACATTTTTGAAGAGATTTATTTAATGAAATTATTCTTTTGGCGAATAATGATTGATACATTTCCTAACTGAATGCCACTAAAATGGATTAAATTCTTCCACTGCACCAAATAGTTATCTCCTGGGAAACTACAAGAATGTACTTATTCCTACCAGCACATTTTTTCTTTGTCCAAATAATTTAGTGAGAATAAAGTTAGGAAAATAAAATGTTCAAGATAGCAAAGCACCAGTATTCTCCTCCAAATATTGATTATCAGGACTAAGGGCTAAATAAAATGTTTTGGATCCTAAACTTTTAGCAATCCATTTTTATGATTTCCAAAGGGAGGAAGATGTTTTCAGGGCCAACGAACAGTTTGGAAGCTATGTGCTTTCAAATTCTGGGTCTGCTGACTTAGTGGTGTCCTCTCAGGGATCTCAGTGAGTTGTGGAGCCCTGGGGAGCTGTCTCAACCTTGGATGTGTTATTAAACCAGATGGCCATGCACAAACAGTACTTGGAGTAAGTACTTATTACTTAGTAATGCAAATGCAATTCACATAATAAGCTTCACTAAAACCATTCTTGGAATACATTTTAAATAGCAAATGTATTTACAAACAGACCAGTCCCCTTTGAAAAGAACTGGAGGGAGAGTTTGGAGGAAGAAAGAGAATGGAAGTTCATGACCCAGACAACAAATGGGCCAAAAATAGAAATACCGTATTTTAACAGGTTTGCCTTTATTAATATGACTAAACACTTTTGTTTCTCCTCCAAATAGTTTGGGCGATTTTTTTTTTTAAAGCTAGCATTAACTCATTAAAACCTCAGACTCTCTAACAAGCAGAAATGCAGGGCTTATAAAAAATCACAGTATATTTTATGGAGGCAGAGCAATACTTTTAGAGACTAGATTATTTTTAAAGGAATTGCTTATGCATTAAGAAAGGAATGGGACTGTTCACCAAAGCCTGTTTGTATTGGTTATTTGGAGATAGAGGAAGGGAGTTAGAAAAGAAAAAAAAATAGAGCTAGGAAAAAAAATACTCAATAAAGTAGGAAAATGCACATACATGGCAAAATGTTAAAAGTGAACATAAAGGTATAGATTATATAATTCTATCTATACAATTACTGCCTATATGGTATTGGACACAAACACATACAAATAAAGAAAACTGACAAAAACATTTGTTTGAATAGATGATTTTTTGCCTTGAATTTCTGGATTTCTTTAAATGTTGTTTTTGCAATAAAATAACACCTGAAAGAGTTAACATGACATGATCTGTCTAGAATCGCTTTGGTAAATGAAGTATAACGAATTCCCTTTGTTATCTGGCAAGTTGTACCAGCAGTCTTCTGGCAGAGACACATACATATGAAACCCTCCTAACTGATCTCCTGCTTCCATCCCTGTCACTCAGTCTAGTTCCTTGCAGCAAGCGGAGAGATCTTTTTAAAGCACATGTCACAATATGTCACTCTTTTGCTCACAACACTCTAATGGCTTCCCACCTCACAGTACGGTCCGGGGTCCTCCATAACCTCTTTGTAGCCTGCTGCCTGTCTCCGATTCCTTGATCTCATCTACTGTTGACTCACTCTACAGCCACGCCAGGCTCTTCGCTGTGCCTTCCATGCATAAAGAGCATTGCTGCCTTGGTCCCTGCATTGACTCTTCCCGGAGCCCAATCAATCACCTTTCCCCAGCTGGCACAATGGCTTGTTTGCCTCTTTCAGGTCTTTGCTCAGGTCATATCCTAAGTGATACCTTCTCCTCTCCACAATTAGTCCTTATCCCCTTGCTCTTTTATTTTTCTTAGTTTGCTTCAAAATAGTTATCACCAAAAGAAATATTATATTATACTTTTTGTGTATTATCTCCCCCCCACACACTAAGATTTAAGCCCCTTGAGGGCAGGAGCCTGAGAGCTTTTGTTGCCTGCTGTATTCCAGAGACCAGCACAGTACCTGGCCCTTAGTCACATGTAAGAAATGGGTATATTTTCCCCACACTAGATATTCCCCAGCCTTAGGTGTACGATTTGTAACAAACCAGACTTTTCCCATTCAGCTTCTCATCCTCTTACTCATTCTTGAATCAGGGCTCGCTGGGTCGACATGGTTCAAGGAAAGGATTTTCTCTTCTCCCATTTCCTTTCTTCTTCCCGACCCCTCTCCTTCCCTCCCTCATTCCCCTTAGTTTTTTCAACTATAAAATACATCAATTTGTTCTTATCCCATTACTTTCTCCCATGTCATATACCCTAAGATGAGACTACTTGTCATTTCTGCCAGTATATATCTATATCTATCTATCTATCTATCTATCTGTCTATATATATATATTTAAATTTGTAGATAATAAAATCCTTCTATTTTCATTGGGCCATCAACTTATCAAGAATGGCTGTTTAATGGCATTATGTGTAATATTTACAGACTTTAGGGAGACCATCTGCCGCCAACTGATTCCTAGGTGTTTCTGCCTCCCTGCAGCTTATTTTCTTTGAGGTTATTTGGAACATCTTGAATCTAGAGTGTCTCCTTGCTGCCTGGACCTTCTCCCATACCCCCCAGCAGATAGGGAAAAAAAAAAAAAAAAGTAGATTCACTTATCCACAAATAACAGTTTTACCGGAGATGAATAATGACACTTAGAATCTGTGTATTAATTTTCTTTTTACCCCTATAGAGCAGATATGGGGCATGATCTGGTTAGTTGAGAAGAATTAGGCATTCAGAAAAAAGTGTCAATTAAAATATTTTGTAGGAAAGATAAGACACAACTTTATGAATGAGGCTGCTTAGCAAACTGGTGATTCCTCCCTCTCTTGATAGTGTTCAGCCTTTGCCTGACCTAGGGCTAGAAGGGCAGGTTATTAATAATAGATACATTTTTCATACAACACTGCTTCCTTCGGGACTTAAAAGTTCACACCTTAAACTTCTATCACGAAATTTATTTCATATAAATTATCTTTACTTTTAACTAATTTTATTTTCACTAAGATTAACAGATGTGCATTGTTCGAAGCCAAATATTATGACTCCCATTTCTGGTAGACTGATGCCTTTGATACCCAGACTAACATATAAGAGCGCTGCATAATCTGTAACAGTGGATTAAGCTGTGGAGCTGGTAAGAAAATGAGAGCTAAAAACGAGGCTGAAAATGAAGCAAAAGCAGAAACTAAGAGATTACATACACCTTCGGCCCATTAGAGATGCTCACTAAATAGAATGAAAGTTTCATTTACGAATGAAACAAATATTAATCCTGATGTTTGAAGAGTAAGAGAATATGAAATAGGTGTAGATGACATTATTTTTTTAAGAATATTAAACAAGTTTCTACATGCTCTCCTCTCTCCCCCATCTGCCTGATCTTACACATGCCAAATTTTTATTTTTAAAATCCTGCAGTCTTTCATGTATACTTCAGGCAGACTGTTTCAGGTAACATGTCTGAAAGTGTTTTTTCTCTTTCAGAGATAAATGAAATCTTCTAATCTTTTCTCCCTGGCATATAACTCTTACTTGCATATACCATTGTAAAATTCATATTCCCTATTGAACCAACATAAAGGCAGTCATTTCTTACTTCTGTGTTTCCTTGCACATTTATGACACAACAGTGTCTTCAAAACCTAAAACCTCTCCCCTCAGGAGAGTGCCACACTTCATGAGAAAGGGGGGGTTTCTGGAATGAGAAACAATTGTGTGACTAGCTGAAGTGTAGAGGCATGTTAGATAAATGGTAAATTCTTATTGGAGGCCCTCAAGATTGATGTCACTGTGGAGGATGCTAATATAGATCAGAACTGGAACCATACACCGGAACATTTGCATCTAGTCGCAGCAGGGTTTCCTTTGCTTTTTTTCCATAAATATCTTCTGTTCAGTGAGCTTGATGACTTGAGGTATATCTTTTTATAATTGAGGTACTATTTATACTGTGCTCCTTTTAGCTGACAATGAATTGCCAAAGCTATAGTCCCCAAAAGGAACTAAATATAGCAGTAGGGATGATAACTTATCGGAGTGGCTGAACACGAAGTATTCAAATCATTTCTCAATTATAATATATTTAAATGCAATCCTATATCAACCCAAATGATGACAAATCATGGAGCTGTAATTTATGTTCACTAATTTAGAACCATATATTTAAGCAAATTCATTTACAGTAACAGTTCTACTTAAAATAATCTCCCACAAAAGGACGATCAACCCAATAATAATGTGCAGAGGATACACCACAGAGGCATGAAGTATTGGTTCATTACTTACACAAACAGAGAATTTGCAGAGATGGAAAAATGATTACTACTCAATGGCATTCTTTTATTTCGTTAGTTTAAGGTACTATTAAACATTATTTTATAAGTAGTAATTTGCCAGATGCTTTTATTGGAATAGCTGATTCATTGCTTATTTTGAGCACTGATTTTATGTCCTTTTAAAGATGAGTACAACTTTTAAAGTAAGGCATATATTGAAGAAATTTTAAAACATGTTAAATAATTATATAATTATTTTAATTTATTTTTATCTTTCCTTGTGCATTTAAAATATTAGGTTACTGTGGGGGTGATGTATAATTGAAATTCAACTCAAAAAATTAAAATGTGGAGTAAAATTGTGTATTATGGTTTTTGTAAATTTTCTAATTCCATTTCTTTTTTCTTTCCAAAGGAGAAACATTTGTTGTAGAAAATCGTTCTGTTAAGTTAGTTTATTGATACTAGTATGCAAAATTTCAAAAACTCTGCCCTTTTACTAAAGAATTTGTAATAATTTCAATAAAAAAAGCAAGATTTCAAGTATACTTATATGATTATTTAATCTTTAAGATAGGAATAAGATGAATCATCCAAACTTCCATGCAATGAGTATGTTTTTCACATTCTTGCAGTTCATATATATGAATATATATTATATGAAAATAAAGATGTTTAATATTAATTTTACTGTGAACAAAGCAGAAAGAGATGAGAGATTTATAAATAGTTTGGTCAATGGTCTTCAAGAGATTGATAACTGGTTAAAAAGACTGGCCGTGATTGAGAACTTTGTCTTTTCAGTTTTTAGGATGATTAACAGGCACCAGGGTGCTTGCTAAAAAATACTGAAATCCCCATATCTCAGCTTATTTTCTAAAATGAAAAGTTTCTAATCAAAATAGGAAAAGCAGTCCATGAACAAAGCCATGATGGAGTGGGGAGATTCCGAGAAAGCAAAGAAGAATAAAAATGGATAAATGTTGACAAGCGGCAAATATTAATAAATAGAAGATGTTAGCAAGTGGAAGAATATTAAATGAGGTTGGGGTGGGGGATCTGGGACACAAATGTAGATTGCTTTTTCTCCTGGACTCCATCCATGGTAAAAATTTCTTAGAAATTAGAAATGTGATGAAAACTGTTACTGCATTTCAGGAAGAAGAGGTAAAGTGTGTTGGATGGTGTGTTGAGGGTCTCTTAGACCTGCGGACCCCAGCCTGAGGCCACGGACCCATAGTGGTCTGTGGCCTGTTAGGAACTGGGCCACACAGCAGGATGCGAGCAGCGGGCTAGTGAGAGCAAAGCTTCATCTGTATTTACAGCCGCTTCCCATTGCTTGCATCACTGCATAAGCTCTGCCTCCTGTCAGATAAGCGGAGGCATTAGATTCTCATAGAAGCACAAACCCTACTGTAAACAGTGCATGCAAGGAATCTAAGTTGCACACTCCTTACGAGAATCTAATGCCTGATGATCTGAGGTGGAGCTGAGGCGGTGATGCTAGCACTGGGGAGCAGCTGCAAATACAGATTATCATTAGCAGAGAGGTTTGACTGCACAATAAATGTAATGCGATATTCATCCTGAAACCATTCCCCTCCCACCCCTGTCCATGGAAAAATTGTCTTCCATGAAATTGGTCCCTGGTGCCAAAAATGTTGGGGACCACTGCCTTAGACCACTCTCAGGCTCAATGATTCACTAGAAGGAAGACTCAAAAAAGCTGTTATACTCACAGTTACAGGTTATTACAGCAAAAAGATGCAGATTAAAACCAGGAAAAGAAAAAGGCCCAGAGGGTGGAGTCCAGAAGACACCAAGCACAGGCTCAAAAGCTTCTTGTAGTCCTCTCCCAAGGAATGGCACAAACATTCCTTGGGAGAATGGTACTGAATTCTCCCAGCAATAATTTATGACAATATGAAAAAAGTGTTGCTAACCAGGGAAGCTCACCTGTACCGTGGGACCCAGGGTTTTTAATGGGGTCAGTCATGAAGGCTTGTAGCACCTGCCTGCCTGATCTTAGCTACTCAGATTCAGGCCCCAGAGGTCAAACTGATACAAGGCCTTAAACATATAAAAGTTCTCTTATAAGGCACTGTGTTCCAAAGGCTTAGAGGGTATCTCCTGGGAGCTGGTCAAACGCTAGTCCTTTCTTTGGAATAAGCAGGGTTTGAGTAACCCAGACCTGCTTAGTTAATATGTTACTGCGTAGATGGTATTGTCCCAAGGGGATAATCAGATCATAATCAAGCCTGCGAGGCTTTAACAAACACACTGAACATCCTAAAACTATTTTTCATGTGGCAGTGACGGATAAGGCTAAAAGAAAGCATGCAAGCATATTTACTGCTTCTGAATCATTGGGAGGAAAATATTTGAAAATTGAAGTTTCATAAAGGTCTCTTCATGGTATTTTATGTTTTGAAAAAGGAAAAAACATACAAAAAGCTCATGAGACTGACAGTATTATGAAAAACATTTGGGTTTCTGGCTGCCTTAAACCTCCACAATGGTCAATTCTGACATATAACAGAAGATATCTCAGACTAATGAATATTTATGATAGGAGACCAAGGGTCAGATCAAGAGGACTTTAAACTAAAATGAGAAAGTGTGAATATATTGTACACAGAGGGAACCTAAATCATTCTTCCTCCAACATCTGCCTGGCTAAGCCTTTATCCCCTTGAGTCTTTTCTCAAATCTCACCTTCTCAATGAAGTCTATATTGACCACTTATACAGGCTAAACACTATCAAATCACTGTTTTCATAAGTCAAAAACAATTTCATATGATTCAACCTAATACAGGATTACAGTGTGCAACAATTCCTCTCAAACCCCATTGGCATTCTCATTTCCCACTTACCTATAAACTTTTTTAAAATTATTTTTCCATAGTATTGAGCCCCATCTGAAATATTATAAAATTAAAATTCATCATGTTTATTATTTACTGTCAGTCTCACTTCGGCTACAAAGATACAAAGGCTAGAGATCTAGTTTTCTTTAATTTACAGATGTTTTCTAAACACTTGGAAAAATGCCTGGTACAAAGCTACTAAATTTCTATTTGATGAAAGGATGAATGAACAGATAGTACAACTTAGAAAGTATTAAAGGAGGCATTCAGTCATCTACTTAATATGGGAGATAGTTTGGAATTAATTCTTAGATGTTCTACATCAGATGTTCACCTAATTGCTAAGAGCAAAACTTTATAGTCAAATAAAGGTTTTGGATTCCATCTCTGCATCTAACTAGCTCTGTAAATGTTGGGCATTTTTTTAAATTTCTCTAAACTACAGTTTCTTCATCTTCATAGCGGGAACAATAATACTTTCCTACAGTGCTATTGTATAAAACATAACCTTTTCTCTTCTATCCTACAGAATGCATGAAAAATGACTTTATATCAAAAAGAAGGCCTTTTACAGTAAATATCAATAAAAATCAATAGGTTGGGTATGGGTGTAAGATAGAAATACAGCAATAGGAAGTTATATTATTGTCCAAAAATGATAAGTAATAAGGGTCAATGAATATAGAATATATCAAGAAGGAGGGAACTGAGTAATGCAAAAGATGATTCCACCAAGATTCTAAATGCTCCTTGCAAGTGACAGAAATGCAATAAAGATAAATATATGAAAATTTTTGCATCAGAAATATATTACAACATTCACCCAATGTAAGATGAAAGTGATCTGATTTAAGAGCAATTCTGGTGGGAAAGGGTACATGACTATATGACTTGAAAGATCTAAGCCAATTTTAGTTGTCACCATGTTTTTCAACAGGTCTTCCACTATAATAAGATTTCTTTTTGTTTTGTATTGTTTTGTTGCATCACATCTCCCTTTTTGAGAAGTTCTTTTTGTACCTTAGTGAAAATTAAGCTCATTTCTAGGATTCAGCCAGGTCATGGAGGAAATATTTAGGCTCGGATCATTGATACTAGGGGGAATTTTGAATCTTGAACGAGGGGTACATGAAGGTTCTCTTTGTTCTTTTCCATCTTCTAGTCCTGGCTGTCAGCCTGTTTCTGATTCTGGGACTCCCCAATGTTCCTTTCATGTGTAAGACAGTCTCTGTCGCTCAGCACAACAACCTTGAATACGTGATGTGATTAGTTTTGGGTGTAGGATCCTGGGCTGCGGAGTTACAAGAACATGAGACAGGCAAACCAATATAAATTAATCTGGGTGCTACATTTTAAGAACAGCATTGGTTCCTGAAAAAAGTTACTGATCATTCTGGACTTGAGTTTTTATCAATATGATTCAGCAAATAGAAAACCCTCTCACCATAAAATATGTAGATCAAATATAACAACTAGAAAAAATATGACATCCTCTCAAATGCTGAGCTTGTGAGAATATAAGTGCTATGATCTGAAAGTTTAAGTCCCTCTCAAAATTCATATGCTGAAATCTTAACCCCCAAAGTGATGATATTAAGAGGTGGAGTCTTTGGAGGGAGAATTTGGCTATGAGATCAAAGCCCTCGTGAATGGGATTAGTGCTGTTATAAAAGAGGCCCCAGAGAGCTGTCTTGCCCCTTCCACCATGTGAAGACACGGAGAGAAGTTGGCAGTCTGCAACGCAGAAGACAGCCCTCACCAGAACATAACAAGGGTGGCACCCTGATCTTGGACTTCTCAGCTTCCAGACTGTAAGAAATAAATTTCTGTTGTTCTTAAGTTACCTATTTTACAGTATTTTGCTATAGCAGCTGGAATAGACTAAGAAGTAGGAAAACTCTACAGTAACTTAAAAGAAAGACATAGATCAAAACTCTGGAGTAGTTCAACTGCACTTAAGTTATGATTTACCTGGAGGTGTTTTTATTCTTAGTAACCAAAAGGCTTTGCTTTTAATGGACTCTTATTGAAGGGGAATGGGGGTGGTCCATGTAGGAGCTGAAACTGACAAATTTGGGATCATTAGATGGCTATAACCTCATGAAAGTGTGGAAAGAAGAAGAAAAATCTACCAAACTGCAAAAAGATATAAGATAACTTAGCTGTTCTGGCTCGAGCTCTGGATGGGAAAAAAAATGCCTCTCCTAAAGATTTCTAACTACAGATATGCCCTTCATGCCAGCTGTGTGGTTCAAATTCATACTTCCTTTGTAGTCTAAATGACTTCTAAATTAGTAATTAACATAAGAGGTCTCAGGTTGGTAGAACATGAGGATGCTTGGCAGAAGAAATTTTCTTTTGAAAAATGCTCTATCTACTTATAATGCACAGAATCCCATGGATTAAGTCTGGGTAATCCAAACTTGCAAACAACAGTATTAGATCCTCAGGATCTTCAGATAATGGAATTATATAATAAGGATATAAAATAAATATTCTTAACATGTTAAAATCTAAAATATGAGAATGAACACTACCACTGTTTTTAAAAGGAGAACAGACATATTTGATGGGAAAAAAAGAAAAAGTCTTGTAAAAATGTGATAATTTAAATTAAAAATGCAGTGGATAGATTTCATGGCAGATTGGACAAAATTGAAGGTATGTTTAGCCAACTGAAAGAAGGACTGAAGCAAACCAAAGTAATAACTAGCTGTCCAACATAGACAATGCAATGAAAAATACGAAAGTGAGGAGCAAAATATGACAGGAAAAATGTGCTTAATTAGAACTTAATATGAATGCAAAAAGAGAGAATGAGAAGGGGGCAATATCTGATGACATAATAACTGATTATTTTCCAGATTTGTTCAAGGTCCAGAATCCTCTGATTCAGAGTCACAGTAAGTTGCAAAGTAAGTAGGCAAAATATACATAAATCCACAGTGAACTAACTTGTGTTTCTGCCTGTTTTAAAGATTCTTCATGGCTGCCTTCACCCTATCTAGCCAGTCATATTTCCCACAGGTAATAATATGCACACATAGTTCTTGTTGTGAAAATTTGCTTGTTCTTCAACATATGTCATTGTTAGTCTTTGCTATAAATTTACTTCTTTTAATTAGTATGAAATGCCTTTCTCCTTTTCTTCTACTTGTTGAAATCATATTTATTCATCAAATCCCACCTTTTTCACAGACCCTCCTTTGGTTATTCTCACCACACTGATTTTTTTTTTCCTGAACTTCTGTTACATTTAATATTTTGCAACTGATTCATTCATGATATTTATTGAGAGTCTTCTATGTACTAGCTGGGTACTGGGTCCAGAAATAAATTAGATAGGAACATTCCCTGCCCTTAGAAGCATTAATATTCAGCAAAAATGACAGTAAAGATAATTAAAATACAGTGATAAACAACATGGTGTGAATTGAACACATATCGGGATAGTGTGGAAGGTAATCAAATATATGGGTTACTGAAGGTTTCTTAGGGGAAGTAATACCTCTGCTTATACAGGAAGATCAAGTAAAAATTATGCAGGCTCAAAAATGAGAGTAGGGTAGGAAACCATAGAAGAAAGATTCAGGCACCGGGACTAACACATTTCTAAGCTTATCGGCTTAAAACTATACAGAGTTCTCAGGACTAAAGGGGTTTGGTATGGTTATAGTGCAGAGTGTAAGGCAGGGAAAAAAGAGAGGGAAGTCTGGAGTGACGGGCTAGGCGGGGTTCAGATCTAGATGGGCCATATAAGCCACCTTAAGAAATTTGAAATTTGTCCTAAAGACATTGGAGAGTCATTGAAGAATGCAACAAATGATGGCTATATTATTGGATTAGAATGGTCAATTTCATTACCATGGAAGGGATCAGTTCAGAGGATACTACAATGCTTTAGACAAAAGCTGGTGGGGGCTGCTAGTGCCACAGCAGTGGGAATAGCAAGTCCTGGACAAATTTATCAGACATTTGAAATAGTTGGTCACTTTTCTCTGATGGTTAGCTATGCATTAGTTTTGTGCCTCCAGTTAAATTATGAGTTATTTAACAGCAAAGACCATGTCTTATATTTCTTTTCGATCTGCCAAAACTTCCAAGTCATCAGTAACAGGGAATCATAAATATTTGCAGACCGAATGAGCCTTTGGATGGAATTAGTCAATCACTGAGAATTTGTAAAGATAGACAGCAGAAGATCCAGTACCAAATTCTTCATAGTCCAATTTTCAGAGTGGTACTAAAGTGGTACTCTGATGCAGAGTACTCAGATATTACCTCCTTCGAGTGGCCAGAGTGAGCTATAAACCTGGTGATGAAGAAGGAACCAGTAGTTACAGCAGTAATATCTACTCTAGGGCAGGAAGTCAATGCCAGTGACAAATTGCCAATACATGACAATTTAAAATCCAATAAGTGAAGTTAACAAAGTTGCTTTATAGCTCTGTAGACTCATGGGTAGGGCTGGAAGCCATTTTCATCCTGTGTCATCAGGTTGGCTGTCTTGTGGGCAATATAAATAGCAACCTGGCAAGGAATCAGGATATCGCTTTTGGAAATAAATGATAAGAGTGTATTCAGGCTATGTCTGTATGTTCAATGGAGCAAAAATTAGAAATGGATAAATCTGATCATCCCTTTGAAGGGAGACACAGCAGGGACTGAATGAAATCAGGTACTTTTTTTAAGGATGAGAAACCTATCTCCTCATCCAAATAATTCCTCTCTTCAATTTTGTGAAGTGGTAAACATAATTCCTTCTGAAATCCAACCATCGTATTTCTTCACTTTTCTTTGGATAATTGCTCACCACGAAACTAAACACAATCTATACTTTATTGTGTGTGAAATATAAGAATTCCAAAAAAATGTTTTCCTGTGACAACTAATCGCCACTTTTTAAAATAAAGATAAACTTCAGTATGAGGATCTTACAACATTAAAAAGTGTTTTATTTAGTATATGTTCAATATTAAAAAAATACTTTTTTCGTGTAAGATGTGTTCATAAAGCAAGCTGGAGCTGAAGAGTATTGTATATAGAGATTCCAAACTATATAGTGGAATACTAATTTATCTCCCAACAAATGTATCAAACTTTTCATAATACTTTGTATTATGAAATACAAAATTTATTTTAAAATAAATATTTTATTTTAAAAATAATATTTATTGAGTACATACAAATTCAAGTTTTTTGTTAAGCATGTTATTTAATTATTTATTACTCACAACAAAATTATGTAAGAGGTGCTATTATTATTCACATTTTATAGGTAAGAAATAAATATACAGAAGGTTAAGAAACAAACATGGAATTTCAATCCAGGTTCAGAATCTAGAACTATCTATGTCTCATAAAAGCAAAGAGTAGAATGGTGGTTACCAGGGCCTAGGAGCAGTGGAGAGAAGAAGGGGTTGAGAAAATGTTGATCAAATGATACAAAATTTCAGTTAAAGGAAATCAGTTCAAGAGACATGTTTTACAACATGGTGGCTAGAGATAATAGCTATGTATTGTATACTTAAAAATTGTGAAGAGAGTAGATTTAAGTATT
>RJWJ010014742.1:0-37378 GCA_004363605.1 Indri indri | reverse complement strand
GCAGACGCAAGGTCTGAACAGACAACTTAAAACCACAGAATTTCTTTGCCTATTCAGAAAAAGACATTCAACTTCACCAATGATCACGAAAATGCAGCTTAAAAGAGCAGAATACCATTTGTTCACTAAGAATGGAAAAGGTTAAAAAGGTCGATCATCTCTGTGGCGGGCAGAGTAATGCCCCGCTAAAGATGCCCACGTCCTACTCCCAGGAACCTGTGGGTAAGCCGTTACATAGCAAGGGGAGAAAATAAGTCGCAGATGGAACTAAGGTTGCTAATCAGCTGACCTGAAGCAGGGAGAGCAGCTCGGCTTACCCAGGTGCGCCTTGTAATCACAAGGGACTTTACAAATGGAAAAGGGAGGAGAAGAGTCAGTGTCGAGTGAGGCCACGTGAGATGTGGTGGAGACTCCACTGGCCCTTGGCTTGGAAGACAGAAGGGGGCCACGGGCCCAGGAACAGAATCTCGCCTAGAGCCTACAGAAAGGAGTGCAGCCCTGCCCACACTTTGATTTTAGCCCCGTGAGACTCATGTCAGACCTCTGACCTCCAGAACTGGGAGATGATACATTTGTGTGGTTTTAATCCACTAAATTTGTGGTAATTTGTTACAGCATCAATAGGAAACTGATATAATATCCAGTGTTGGTTTGAGGAAATGAGCATTGCCAGATGCTTTGGGGTAACTAAAATTGAAGATAGGTTTTTTGCAGGCAATTCACCAACATCTACCTGAGAGTTAAATGCATATGTCCTCTGACCCAGTAATTTCTCTTCTGGGTGACTGTCCTCAGAAACACCTGTCCATATGTGCAAATATCTGAGTACAAGGATATTTAAGCCTACAGTGTTATATTAATTGTAATCCAGAAATAACAGAAATGTCCAACAAGAGGGAACTGATTATTGTGCAGTCATTTCATGGGGAAATGTGTCACTTTCTTTGCATAGTGATTCTACAAAACATCGGAAAGTAAAACAAACATGTTAGAACCGTATCATCCCACTTCTGTAAAGCAGAATAATACCAAATAACGGGCTTGTGCCCAGTACCGTGCCTGGCACATTGTGGACACACAGTAGATACGTGTTGAGTAGATGAAACCACTTGCATGTCCCTGTGGCTAACAAAATGCTCATCCTTAGCCATGATTTGGGAACCAAAGCAAAAAACATATACATTCATTTGGCTTCTCATTCCCCAAAAGTCCTTGTAGACTTGGAATTTTCACTATACACTTCCTCTTCCAGATCTTTAATTAATAATATGAGCTAAGACCCGTCCAGCATCAATCCCCGTGAGACCCTGCTGTTTACAGTTCTCCATCAAGAAAAGTACTTGATCCTTAGGACGATCTTCCTTTCCCTAAACAGGCTCCTGCACACGACAAAGCATTCCCTGCAAAGTTAAGTTTTTTCTAAGTATGGAAAAATTTTTTGGTGTGGAACTTTGCCAAAGACCTTTGAAGAATCTAAATACACTAAAGCTACCGGTTTCCTTTGCTGACATGTTTTTGATGGAGCTCTGGTTCCACACGACATCCCCTCGAGAAAGCGGGGGCCTTTGTTATAATAAAGCCCAGCAGCTCGCCACGTAGGGACGTGCAACCGTCTTTCTCTGCAGACTCTAGACACGCTTTTTAAGAATTGTGATGATACTAGAAACTTTGGGACTCCAAGGTGCACAAACTAAATCCTGGTTTTGCCCCTTAAGAGTTGTGTGACTTGGGCTGCTGACTCAACCTTTGTTAAAAACAATGATGACAGCAGGGAATGTTTCTCAGGGCTGTGGCATTGAGTTTGTGCACGGTGAGGGTGGCCACGGCAGCAGACAGCTACGCACCCGCTCCCCCACCCACTCAGTGCCCCCTTCCCCCATGGCGCACCCCTGCTGGGGGGACCAGCTTGTCAGCTGAGAGGCAAGTCTAAGACAACAGGGGCCTGACGCTTCCACCACCAACTCTACATCTCTGTTCCTGTCAGCACTTGGGGACTGAACATCTAGTCTTGACTTATCTACGTCCAGAGGGTGTCAAATAGGAAAGTCCTGGGGCAGAGTGGCCTCTTGTACGAAGACCAGGCTTTCTGTACCGTACAGCTGTTCACATAGGGTCGCTCCTGATGACGCCAACCAGTACAGGCAGGTACTACCTTTCCTGGTGTTAAGGATGTGCCTCCACCCTTAGCGAACTGAGTGGGTGGGCGGGGAGGACACGGGTTGGTGCCCCAAGCACAGCCAGGCCCACAGCCCAGAAATCTAGGTTTCATCTTTTCAGTAATTCCAGTTGCTCTTACCTGTGCTCAAGGGTTATGTCCGTGTGTGGGCCAGTGTCTTAAAGGGGCCTCAGCACCCAACTGGGCCCCGATGGCTGAGGAGCTGAGATCCGAAGAGGCCAGGGAGGGGGAAGGAAGGCTCTGCTGCTTCCCCTTCTAAAGGCTGTGGGGGCTCTGGGCTCAGGGTTGTGTTTTGTGAAGGAGCAAGTGCCTCGCACGGCCCTGGGACTGGAGGGGGACTCCTCCTACACCGAGGCAGGGTGCAGGCCTTGCCCAGCGCCGCACAGCCTGAGGCAATGCCTGGCAGAGCACCTGCCTTTAGGGGCAGCAATCCATCACACCTGGACACAGAGCCCAGGCATGGCAGGGCCGCTGGTGCCACCACCAGGCACAAGTTCCCTCTAATTCCCTCAATGGGGTTCTTATCCCCACTTCACAGACGTGGAAACTGACTTAAGGTGAGGAATTGGCCACAGTCACCTGGCTTGACTGAAGTGGAGTCGGGCTCTTCCCTAAAGACAGGCTCTTCCCATTTCCTCCTGCGGAGGTCGTCCTTTTCTCCTCTTTTCCTTAGCTGCAGCTTAGCAGAGACTGCCTGGGACAGGGCCCTGGGCCCCACACGTCCCCAGAGGCGGAAGGCAGGAACTCATGGCCCCGACCACACCCCCGGGTGTCTGGGCCTAAATGTCACTATGGCTGGACGACAAAAGCCAGCTGCATGGGCTCCAGCGCTCCCTTCCAGGCCGGCCGCTCCTGCCTGTCCCCACTGCTCCCTCCCATCCTGCGGGGGGGGGGGGGGCGGATCTGACAAGCCGCCCAGAAGCTGGCCAGGGCCATTCAGGGATCCGTCTTTGTCCGCCTGGGGAGGGAGCTATATTTAGAAAGTTCAGAAAGCTGGCAGGCGGGATGCTGATGGGGACACGCATAGGTCTGGCAGGGCTGTGGGGCTGGAAACTGCCCCAGTCTTTCTACAATAATGTGAAATAGTGGAAAATGGCAAAGGAGCTGTCTGAGTCTTTGACTTTCCAGTTCGGAGTTTATAAAAGGAGAGAGGCTCTGAGGATGCAGAGGCCAAAACTCGGAGAGGGGCAGGAACAACGAGCCACTGGCGTCTTTCAGAGGCGTGTGTGTGGGGCCGGCAGGCGCACCGCTTCTCTGGGCCCCTCTGCTGCCGCACCTCCTCCCTCCCGCGGGCTGGCCACTGGGCTCTTCCACGCTCCTCAGGAATCCTGCATGTCCTTGTTCTCGGGAGACCCAAGGGAGGAGGCCGCATGGGCTTTCTGCTGCTCCTCTCAATCCCATGGCTCTGGACAGTGCATCTTCCGGGCCAAGTGCACACGGAATGGCGGCCCGGGGACCTGTGCCCACCAGAACTCGCCTGCCCTCAGAGCTCTGCATGCTGTAGTTGGAGGAGGAGAGGGCGCCTACTGTTGGCCTGTGTGTGCTTCCAGCTTTCACGGCCCTTTCTGCTTCTCCGAGCCACCCCGTGAGGGTCGGTCATGGTCTTAGGCCATTTCGTGCTGCTAGCATAGGACACCTGAGACCGGGTGATTTACGATGAACGGAGGTGCTGGCTCACAGTTCTGGGGGCTGGGAAGTCCAATACCAGGCGGCACCTGGTGAGGGACTTCTTACTTCGTCACCCATCGGCAGGAGGAGGAGGGAGAGCAAGAGGACAAGAGGAAAAGGGCCAAACTCGCCCTGTACGATGGACCCACTCTGCAATAAAGGCACCGATCGCTTGCTTTTCCCACCGCACTCCGCTGCCTCCAAACGTCCTGTTAGGGATTTGTGTCCCCCTCCAAATTCATATGTTGAAGTCCTAACCCCCAGCACCTCAGAATGTGACCTTATTTGGAGAGAGGGTCACTGCAGATGCAATCAGTTCAGCTGAGTCATCAGGGTGAGCCTGACCCAGCATGACTGCTGTCCTGGTGTAAAGGGGAAACGTGGACATGTAGGGAAGGCCACGTGGAGAGACGCAGAGAGAAGACGCCACCTACAAGCCAAGGAGGAGGCCTGGAACGCACCTGTCCTCACGGCCCTCAGAAGGAAGCAAGCCTGCGGACACCTGATTTTGGACTTCCAGCCTGCAGAGCTGTGGGACAAATTCCTAAGTCACTCTGTGGTACTTGTTACAGCAGCCCTGAGAAACGAATGAGCATCCCTCCCCATCAAACACGCCAGCAACCCGAGCTCCTCTGTTCTGGATCTGCCACACACAGCTTGTTCCTGAGCCTTCAGCATCTCTCTGCTGGAAGGTGACAGGTGGTCCTGTCACCTCCTGTGGGACAGGAGGCCCCAGAGCATTCTGAAGGTGGTTGAACCACAGGGACCAGAGCAGGGTTTCCTGGCTGAGCCCACGATCATCCAGGGAGTCCTACGCTCTGGCAACCCAGCCCTGCACGTGCTCCAGTCCCTGGGGGTTTGGGTGGGGCATGTTGTCTGTGGATGACCATTTCCTGGCCCGGGGGCTGGGGTGGTAGTGCCAGGCCCAGGACGAGCAGGTGGTACAATCTGTGAGATAAACGAATGTCCCCTCCTGGACCCAGGTATGGAAGACAGCTCCGCCCAGGCACCGTCCTGAGCAGGGACGGTCCTGCACTGAAGCGCCAGCTGGGGGATGGAGTAACCACGGTGCCTCTGCAAGAGGGCAGCGTCCGCAAGGCTGGCCCTGCGCAAGGTGACTGGAGGTTAGGAATGGCGCCCTCAGGGAGGGTGGCAGGCAGCCACCCGTTTATTCTGTGGAATTTCCAAGTCAGGTTTTCCCCATTCCTGGGAGTCTTTTTTTGATCTTAAAACCAGGCCAATCAGAGGAGCCTGTAGAACACACATTGTCTGGAGCACAGCAGGGTGCCTCGGCCTTTCCTGGATGCCACACTGGAAACTTCCAGCCTGCTCGGCATGGCGGAGGCCCAGACCTCACTGAGGGGTTCTGGCCTGACCCACGCTGTAGAGACTGCCCTGTGGAAAGATCCAGGCGGGAGCCAGCTATTATTATCCTGAAGTGCAAGTGTCTGCAAAAGCCTGGGCCACCGGGGGCTGCTCCAGCCAATGCTTCTTTCTTCCCCAAGTCACGCACACAGCCCAGGAAAGAGGAAAACGCACTCTCTGGCTGGGCTGGGCACCAAGACATGGAGAATGCCTGCCCCTAACTGTTGTGCCTGGATCACTCGAGAAACCGTCCTGGAGTTCTTTCTCTCCTTCTCTCCCGTATACACAGCGCCCAGAGCCAAGGCTCCTCTGGGAGCCTCCTCTCTCCATCAGCCCCTGGAAAAGTTTGCTGCCTCCTCCAGGGATCTTGTCCTGCTGCCAGGCCACAGAGAGCCAGCCCCACTCACAGAACTTCCCAACACATTCTTTCAGCCTGAGTGCTGTTTCCTCTGGAGAACTTAAACCCTCACTTAATTCCAAAGGAAACTCCTTGTTCCCAAGTCAACCGAGCGGCGTCACCCAGCCTGGGTTACAATCAGTGGAGAAAGCCCTCTCTACCCGCTCCCCATCAATGCTTTTCTGGGGTCTTTGGGTCTGCACAGCCCCCACCCCCATTCCAAAGGCACGTGGAATTCCCTAGGCCTGGCCTGTGTCTGTCCTTCCGCAGACACACCTAGTACATGGTTAGCGCTCCGTATGCAGAATATGGGGACTTCAGGCCCCAGAGCAACAGCAATGTCACAGCTCCCCACCCCGCAGTGCTCCCAGGTCTCCCAGCACACGGAAGGACCCAGTCCTGCCCTGCCTCAACGTCCCTGTGTTCTTGGTTGCCTGGGACCCCTTAGTTTGAGGGCCTTAAAGTAAGATTGCTAGATTTAGCGAATAAAATTACAGGACATCCAGTGAAGTTTGAACTTCAGATAAACAACGAATAATATTTTAGTATAGTATGCCCTGATTATTGCATGGGACAGACTGATAGTAAAAATTATCTTAGTGTTATTCAGGGAGGCTCGTGTATTATCTGCCAACCTGCTCCACAGGGCATAATTCAACAGGTGTGGGCCTTGGGCGGGGGAGGAGGAGGGGAGGGCCAGTGGCCACAGGATGAGGGACGTCCAGGAAGGTAAGCCAGCGAGGGCGTCAGGGAGCCCTGACCTTGGCCCTCAGTGTTCGGCCTGTCTGCAGGGGCTCTGTGTGCAGCTGCCGCTTCTGCACAAGGAGAAAAGGCCTCTGCATTCTGTATGAGGACAGTGATTGTAACGCGCCAGTCAGAGTCACAGTAGCCAGCATTTGTATTATGTTTCCTATATGCCAGCGCTGGCCCACGTCCTAAGCATTCATTCAGGTAATCTTCAAAACGATCCACTGAGAAAGGACTGCGGTTATTCCTTTCTATTTGACAAATGAGGAAACTGAGGCACAGAGAGTCTAAGGAACTTGCCAAAGTCACACAGCTCCTGAGTGGTGGAGCTGGGATGTGAACCCAGCCAGCAAATGGGGGCCAGGATCCAGGAAGATGCCCCTGGCTGAGTGTCCCATGCGTGGTAAAAAGAGCAGCGGCAGGAGTTGGGGGCAGACTCCCCGGTACAGCAAAAGGCGCAAATCATAAGAGTGAGAACCCCCGACGTCCCCCTGGCAGCTCGTCTTCTCCCATCCAGTCAGGGCTGCGGCCCGTGCTCCCTACCCGCAAGGAGCCCCAACCGCACTCCCCGTGTGTCAGGGACGTGGGGGCTGGGCCGGGCGGTGCCTTGGCCGGAGCAGCCCCTCGCAGCTGTTGCCATTTCTGAGGTTTGAGACCCATAGGCCTTCTGGTTGCTCCAGACTGGCCTACAGTGCCTGAGTGCAGTACCGGGCAGCCATGGCCATGTGACTTCAGGAGAAGTGCTTCCGGTGACTGGCCCAGAGCCAGGTTCTCACCAGGTTCCCAGGAACTGAATCCGGACCTGGATCCCAGGAGAAGAGGCTGAGCGGCAGAGAGAAACGGAGCTGGCTTCACTCCTTTCCAGCTCTCCCCTCCTGAGAGAGCTCTGTTTCTGCCCAGCGCCTGTAGGGCAGGGAGGTCGGCCGGGAGGGGGTTTGGTGGTTTGGGGCTCACGCTCATGGAGTTTCCTCCCAGGTAGGGAAGGGGGTCCCCACCTCTGCCTCATGGCCATCATTCTCGGCACAGTGTGGCAGCCAAGAGTCCCCAGCCCAGCCCGTTATCTGCCTAGAACCCAAACCTGATTATGCATGTCCCTGACCATAATTGCTCTGAAAGCTGCTCAGGGGCCCTCGGGAAGGCTGAGGGTTGGAATAACTCAATCAGCACATAACGAGAGGAGACAGCCCTCCTTCCAGGCCCTGGGAATGTCAGCCTGCATGTGTCATTCTGGCGGAATAAAACAATGTGACAAGCTGGGAGTGAGTGATGGGGTAGGGCCTGGAGGTCAGGCACCGGGGAGCACCGGGAACCCACGGCATGGCCCTCGGTAATCTCGACCTCTCGGCTTTAATCCTCACCCACCAGCAACCTTCAGACAACCAACCTTGCCCCGCCAGGACACAGACACCAGACAGTGGGTGTCCTGGGTGACGTTCCAACACGCCTGCCACTGGAAAGAGATGCTCCTCCCCAAATTAATAACCTGGCCTTTCTGTTTATACATTAGTGAAGTCTGAATTTAGTTAGCGAGAAGGCTGAGAGTGTCCAGTTTCTGGATCTGTAGGGTCAAGGGTCCTGAACTCTAGCAAATTCTCCAAGATTGTGAGTCCCCACAAGACTGCACCCTGAGGATATTCTACCTTGCAAATGACTGTCTCTACCTTCCCCCTCAACCATGACCTGGAGTCCACACTCTGCATGGCACACGGGGTTCTTAAGGGTCAGTTCCCAACCTGCTTTCTAGCCTGGTTTTTCTCACCTCCCCAGGACCCAAATTTTGGCCCATGCTTCTAGAATGCCCTTACTTCCCTGGTCTGTGGAATTCATCTTTAGGGAGCAGCACAAATGTCTCCTCCCCAGTGAAGCCTTCCCTGACTCTCCCCACGGGGCAGTGAGCGCCTCTCTGTGTGCTGCTCTCCCAGCCCTGGTGTCCAGCCCAGCTGATGGAGAGAGCAATGTTTGGGCTCAAAGGATCAATGGGTGTTTATAAGGTTCACCAAGACTCACGCTGGGAATGCCAAGATTCAGGGTGCGAGGGCTGTGGGTGTCCACTATTGGCTTTTCTCCCTGAGGGGAGGCCCCGTCCAGCAGCGGTCAAGGTGACCCGTGGCTGGTTGGTCATTGGTGTTTCCAGGTGACCCAAGGCGGGACGTGCCCTGAGACCTTCACTTCACTCACTGGCCTCTTCTCCACCCACAGCACTTACAACACCTGTGGACCCAGGGATCGTTTCTAGAAACGGGAAAGAGGAGGGGACTGGAAGTCAGCGTACCCTCCCTTCAACCATCCATCCGCACCCCAGGAGGGCATTTGGGCTCTAGTGACTCACTTCTAACGAATTGAGTGTGGAAAAAGTAACGCTGCAGGACTTCGAGCCTAGGACATAAGAGGTAATACAGCTTCCGTTTCATTCTTTCCCTTGTCAGATGCTTGCCCTCTGAACCGGGCCACCATGCCGCGAGGAAGTCTGGGCTCCATGGGGAGGCCGGCAGCACCGGCTAAGGCCCCAGGCAACAGCCGGGAGCGTGAGTGGAAAAGAGCCTCTCGATGGCTCCAGCCTGGGCCACTGAGTCACCCCCGTGGTTCAAGTCTGAGGTCTCAGACCTTTTGGAGCGGAGACAAACCATGCCAATGTTATCTTGTCCAAATTCCTAACCCACAGAATCCAGAAGCATAATAAATGCTTGTTTTACACCAAATTTTGGGGTAACCGATAACTAGAACCCAGTGCATCCAAACTCGCCTCTGCCTTGCCAACCTTTCTGCTCTGCACTTTGAAGGTGGTGACCTCAGGGCTCAGCGGGTATTGCCAGTGCCTATGGGTGGGGGACTGCTCCCCTGCAGGTGGGCGAACTAGGAGCACAAGCGCAGGCAGTCATCTAGACAGAGGAGGCTGTCCCCACGCCCCTCTGCTTGGTCACTTCATAGCTCTGTGGCTGATTTCACGAACATTTTCATCCCCACTTGGACCCCGTCTGGCCTTGGCTAGGCTGGGGCCTCCCCAGCTTTCTTAGTTGTTCTCCAGGCCAAACAAGTTCGTGCTACTTTCCTTGGCCAGGCTACTCCCCTCACTGTTCCAGGGTCTGGCAGAGCTGGCATCGTACGAACCTGAGCGATTTTTCATATGACACCAATCCTTGCCGATGTCCCGGTCCCTGGGTCAGCTGCTGGGGCTGCTCCCTGGGATCCTGGGTGGGCCGAGAGGAGGAGACCACCCCCCAATCCCAGCCTTGACCCTGCGATGCTGCAAGTCCAAGGCGAGGGCCTTTATGCTTTAGCTCTTTAAAATAAACGTTCTGGGCAATGAACGGTGGACATCAGAAACCATCGTGGGGAGTGACGTGGGTCCTCCAGGGTGGTCTGAGGAGTCACAGTGCTCCCTGACCGTGATGTGTCAGGGGCATGGTGACAGCCCTCCCCTCCCAGAAGGAAACACAGGAGGAGACACGTCTGGGGGACTATGACAGGCCCTCGTAGGGGAGTCGATGGACTAGGAGAGAACGGTCTGGGCTGCCACACTCCAGGAAGTCTCAGCAGGGACGTTTCCCACGAGCCGCCGCGTGGCAGAGGTCTGGAGGGCTGCACCTGCTCCACTCTCTGGACTCTGACCGCACGCTCAGTCACCTGCAGCAAATCTCCATCCCCTTCCTCCTCCTCCTCTTCCAGTTTAGGGTGAAGCGGCTGTGTGGCTGACAGCCTCGCCTCTAGTCCTGCAGGCCTCAGCTGCTTCTGTGACACACCCAGAGTGGAGGGCCCCGCAGTGCTGGCATCTGCCCCAGACAGACATTGCCCAGCCCTGGAGGGCAGGAGAGCCACGGCCACAGCAGCGGGGTCCTTTACACCTCCATGGACGAGGGGACACCAGGGCCAGGCCTCGGGCACAAGTCAGGCGATGTCCCAACAGGACTATAGTGTGTGGGGTCCAGGCAGGGCCTCCTGGGGTGGCCACGGCTTGTGTCCCCTCCCTCAGAAATCGCCTTCCGCAGGCCCCAGTGAAGTCACCTTGCCCTCGCGCACAGCAGTGAACAGGATCAGTTTCCCGCGCAGTCACATGGTTCACCTGCACCGGGCTCAGCTGGGCACCGTGCACGTGACTGGCTGTGCGATTCCTGGCAGGGGCTGAAGATTAGGACTAGGGCAAGCCTCAGGGACAGGGTGGAAGCGGCTGCGCATGCCTCTCAGTAACTACAACAGCCAAGCGGGGTCCGAGGGCCCTGCTCGGCCTCATTTCGGCTGCAGCCTTGCGGATGACGGAGCTTCTCTGTGTTTACTCAGTCGGTTTCTTGTTTACTCTGCTTGTATGCGTCAGTGAGCTGACTCGGCCTGACCCAGTCTCTCACGACTGGTTTCCCTTTGCCCTGGGAAGGAAGTCATAAATGTGCCATGTCCCTCCCGACTCTGAGCGCTGGGAGACGGTGCTCAGTACCTAGTTCCTCAGGGACAGCACTTCTGAGACTCAGTCCCTAGGCTCGTGGACTCGATCATCTTTCTTCTTTGTCCATCCCAAAGGCTTGAGGCTGGAGCCTTCAGTAGGGCAGGTGACATCTTCTCTAAGGAAGAACAAGGTTCCAGGGGTGGGGGGATGTGATCCCTCCCGACACATCAGACGTCTCCCCCGGATGTCATGTCTGCATCCTTGGGCTGAGCCGTAGGGAGACCACAGTGGGCGAAGGGAGCCAGAGGACATGTCACCAAGCAGCTCAGCCTGCCAAGCTGCAGCCAAAGTCTGGGCCGTCTCAGAGGAAGACTGACCCTCGCTGCTGTCGCAAGCAGCAGGAGTCTGTTCGGGCTCCCCAGCCAGGCTACTTATACTGGTGTCGAACGGGGGACTCCTACCTCTGAGATGGAGCCCAGCCCCAGCATTTTCAAGATTCCCCACAATACTGCTGATCAGAATTTTTTCAAATTTCAGTTTCCTGCAAATGGTTCTTTACAGTCCTTAGGATTCAAAGCACCTGAACAGAGAGGCTGGCGTGACTTGGGGAAACGGGGGTCAAGTCCAACCTACAAGAGTGGGGCTTCCACTCCAGCATGTGCAACACACACAGCCCTTCAACAACCTCCTGCTGCCCGCAAGGCCAGGTCCAAACTGAGTGACCAACAGGCCCCGTGCAGACACTGGCCACCGGCCTTTTTAAAATAACGTGTCTTAACATTTTTTGTGCCATGGACCACTTTGGCAGCCTGATGAAGCCTGCAAACCCCTTCTCCGAATAACACATTTAGATGAATAAAGGAAAACAGCATTACAAAGGAAAATGGTTACACTGAAATACAGTTATCGGAATATTTTGAGATACAGTATTTTACGGGCTTCTTTAACAACAGACTGTATAGCAAGATCCAGTGGCAGGTCTGACAACTATCTTAGTTTCTAAGTAGTGATGAATGTAAATGCTATTTCAAGATACATGTAACAACAGTAAGAATACAAAAATATTTGCGATTGCTATTGGCACAAAGGCACTGCTAATAACACTGTAGTCTGTTGTCTACATTTAAGATAGAAGGAAGTGCTCAATTTAATTTAAAAGTAAGTGAAAATAAAGATGCATGTCTCTTCTCATGCGTTCTAGCCAGATTAGGAAGGTAATCCCGATGTACACCCAAGGTTAAGAACCACTGCCTTAGAGCCTCCAATCCATCAGCCTCTTTTAAAAATATGACTCAAAGAATTCCCTTAATTGCCTTTAAAAAAAGAATAGGAAAGTATGATGAAAATTTAAAGCAACACAAAACAAAAGCAAGGTTGTTTTCCCATAGGCAGAAAAAGTCACTTCCCCAGCACGCTGGCAGGGGGGTGGCGGGCAGGGGTACCTGGCATTGCCCCTGGGGCTCTACCGTGCCTCCAGCTTCCCATCCCCTCCTTCCCGCCTCTTCCCTGCCCTGAGACATTATTTTTTCTGTCCCCACAATGTTCTTTCACAGCGAGGACGAAAAAGAGGCTTCTGCAGTTTTTTAAACCTTTCAAGTGAATCATTTCAGCTAATGAGCCTGGAAAAAGCCTTAATATGTTTCAGTCATGAAAAAACATATGCTTTGACCCCATTTTGCTCATAAGTGGCCACATCAGATTTTGCTTCACCTTCGTGGGATGGCAGGGAACACGGGGAGCTTCAGCTTCAAGGGGGGGCCCGTGTGCAGATGGCCTGGGGAAGGTGGTCTGTGCACACCCAGCTTTCCTGCCCCAGACACCCTGGGAGCCACCCATCCTCACAGCGGCCCCAGTGGGGCTGGTGGGTTCCTGTGTGCTGGCACCGAGGAACACAGCCACGTCTCAGGGGCTGCCCGGGCTCTCCCAGCGAGACCCAGCCCAAGGGCTCTGCAAGGACCCACTGCCCCCACAGTGAGCTCCCCAAGCCTGCTTCCCGTTCTTCCTGGGCAAGCCTGGGTGAGTCATTTAACTGCACCAGGCTGCAGTTTCCTTATCTGTAAAATGGGAATGATAAAACCTGATGAGTTATGTGGCTAAAAAAAATGAAGGATGATAACCATACCCACGTATCACGGCATGTGCCAGACATTCCAGTACTATTAGCAACTTTCCCATTTGGTCTTTTTGTAAGGTAGTGCTGTGCACTAAGAGTCTAGGCTTTGGAGTATGCAGACTTATTTCCAATCCCAACTCTGCTGTTTACTAGCTGGGTGGCCTTGGCAAGTTACTCTGTGCTTTAATTCCTTATCTTTTCTCTTTTAGAGATAGGGTTTAGTTCTGTCGCCCAGGCTAGAGCGCAGTGGCGTCATCACAGGTCCCTACAGCCTCAAATGCCTGGGCTCAAGCGATCCTCCCACATTCCTCCCAGAAGGCTGGGATCACAGACCTGAGCCACTGTGCCTGGCCTCACTCCTTATCTTTAACACGGGCTGGTACCCCCTGCTGTAGGTGGGTTTGGTAAGAATAAAGGAAAACAGCTTCTATGAGATGGTCACATAGCACCTGGCACACAGTAGGTGCTCAAGAGTATCAGTTCTCTTTCCTTTTCTCATCCTCCAAATCCCAGCAAAGCTGGGGGAGGTGTGGCCAGGGGGCAGGAGCAGCCCTGCCCAGGGCGGGCACCGAGTATGACTACTGGCCTTTGACTCGCCCTTTCTGCCACAGCATGTGTGCCCTCCCTGGGGAAGGAGGTCCCCACAGACAGCACCAGTAAAACAGGACCCCAGAAGCAATGGAAACAGCAAAAGGCTACGGGGTGGGGGAACCTGCACATGTGGGGCTGAGCCTAAGTTCTGCTGCTTCCCAGGCCTGAGAAGATGGAGTCTGCCGGCCTCTGCCCGCCTGGGGATCCCCTGGCCAGGGGAGCAGGCCTCCTCCATCTTCGAGCCAGGATGTTTTTCCAACCTAAAGACTACTCCCTCTGCCTTTTGTACCTGCTTCCTCTTCTCAGAGGCCCTGAATTATGAGACTATGGAAAATTCAAGCTGTTTTCCCTGTGGCTGTATTTTCCACATCACATCATTGAAATGTGTCAGTGGCCACCCTCTTCAGACACACGAGCATGCCACCCACTTAAAATCCTCCTCAGTGGTGGTTTAGAATGTTCCTCTTCAGTGGCAGCAAATCTGACACCCAGTCAATGGTAAGAGCAAAAAAAAGTGGGTTATTAGATTCCGTAGTTCCCTAACCATCCTCCCCTGACCCCAAGGGGCTCTGCCATCCCTGGGAGGGGAAGACCCTTGTGTTCATTGCCACAAAGTTGTCCTTTTGTGATTTTGGTCTCCCATTTCAGGCTTTTGGGGTGGGGATTGTTCAATGACTCTTGGTATAAATGATACAAGTTGTAACCAAGTGGTGGAAGGTTTATGATCAAAACCACCCCAAAATTGTGGCTGCAAGCTCCCATGACTTTTTCTATCAGAAATAAATTTTTTTATCAAAATGGTCGAGATTTCTATCTGGGTTCATATTCCAGTTCTACCATTTAACCATCTGCCGTGACTTTTGGAATTTAACTTCTCTAAACTCTAGTTCCCACATATGTAAAATAATATCTATTTCATAGTATTATAAGGATTAGAAAATAAAACATGTAAAACACCCAGTATATAGCCCAACAAACACTGCTCAATAATGTAGATGAATGAAGGCAAGAAAAACATAGAAAGGCTCGTTTGTCAAACAAATTAAACTCATTTACATACTTACAGCTCTTTACTGAATCTTATCCTCATGAAATTTTACTTCTGTTTATATTCCTCAATGTACACTGGGGTCATATAGCTCTTACCTATTTAACATGTTCATTCAATTACTGACGCCTACCCCATGTCAAACACAATCACAGGGATACAGAGATGACACAGGACAGATAAAGTCCCTGCCTTCCTAGAGCTCACAATCCTTATGCAATTCTTAATGAACTTCTGGTTTTTCTCCCTGAGAAAACCCTTTTCCCATCAATTTTCACCATCTTTCTCAGCATTAGGCAGCCCATCTTCCCTATAGTTAATCCTCTGAGATGTGAGAAAAACAGGGCCACTGAGACCCTGCTTCCTGCAACAGGAACCTCCAGGTCCACAGTGTACACTGAACTGAACTGGGAATGAGGTCCCAGATCTGACTGCTGCATGATTTGGAGAAATATTATATCCTCCCATTTGTTTTCTCATCCATAGAATGGGAGGTTTGGTGTGGAACAGAGGTGAACTGGGTTTCAAGCACAGTCCTTTCTAAGTGATTGCCAGTGGCTGCTGGAAGTGCTGTGCTGCCTTAAGTGCTGAGACTCTATCTGGGCTCACAAGGAAATAGCTCTGTGATTGATTAGCAATGTCTGCCATAGGCAAAGCAGTGGGGGGATGGAGGTGTCAGTACCTCATATTTTCATTCCTGGTCTTGAGGAACTCAACAGACCCTCTGAATTCTATTGCTTTTATAATTATATGACTCAGTGAAAAATTGCTTTACTTTATCTTTGGCACAAGGCCTGTCTTCATACACAACGGCTTTTTCATCTGTTTGGTCTTAGCCACCACCCCCTTTCAGAAACCTTCTCAGTTATTGTGTTCAAAGCAACAGCAACCTTACAACAAAATAAATACATTTACTGATTAATCACACCATATTCAGTAACCTACTGCTTCCTTCCTCAAGGAATCTAGGAAATTAGGTTAGAAAGGAGAATTTATACTTATTCAGCATCTACTAAGTGCCAGATATTTTCCGTACATTGCCTCCTACTTCTAAAACAACCTTCTCTGGCAGTCACTAAATCCTCCTTTCATGGGGCAGGAACCAGTGCCCAGAGCTGTGTGGGAAACTGCTCAGATATTCCAACCTGCGGCAGTTTGGATTCCAGATTCTACCCCACTGTGCTCCCCTAAAACGTACCCGAATAACTTGATTATTCTTTCTTTTCCAGGAGGTGGACGTGAAAAATGAAACTGACAGTAGGTCTAAGCGCAATGAGATATGCTCACACATTTAAATGACTCAATCTCTATCCACCATTTTTCCTACAGTCACCTGGAGATATGACCCAGAGTAGAGGTTTCCTGCCTGATTTGGGAGACCAGCTCAGCTTATCAGATGTGGAGGGCAACTGAATTTCCTGAGAGCGTTATATGTGTCCTTCTGCATCCCCCACCCTGCTCCTGACTCAGTTCCCTTCCCCTGTCTCTGCCTCTGACCCTGGCAGAGGACCCTGCCAGGCACTGTTCCCTGGCCTACCTCCCATGATGCCCTCTCTACCACTGAGGGAATTAAAAACAACCACCACAAAACCTTCTCCTTGGAGGCCTGAGCCCCCAGGAGTCTGGCGAGAGGCCCTTCGAGCCTCTGGGGACTCTTTCAGGAGACCCTGGGGTTAGGGGTGGGTCAGAGGAAGGAGGGCATGGAGCAGGTGTAGACCTGAATGGTCAAGAAAATCACATCTCTGGAACCTAGAGACGATAATCTCCAAGATGCACCATGAGCCTGTGTCCACCCAGTCCTGGGGGAAGTTTTCAGCACATTGGCTAGAGGCCAGGGGCCTGGGGCGACACACTCTGGTCAGTGGCATCAGTTATGCCTCCAAGACAGCCCTGAGGCCGGGGCTGCCACACTGCAGAGGCAACTTCTGGAACCAGTGTCGGGGCAAGGCACTGCCTAATCCTAGGGCAGCAGAGACCAGGAGTTTTTAGACACCCCTTTGGCTCAAACTGGGCCCTTGTGTGCTCTAGTGCCCACAGTTATGAAAACTGGAAGGTTAAAAAAATGTTCCACTTTCTGCATTGCTGGTGGGAATGTAAAATGGCATAGCCACTATGGAAAACAGTATGGCGGTTCCTCAAAAAATTAAAACTGAAATGACCGTATGATCTGGCAATTCTACTTCTGGGTATATATCCAAAGAGTTGAGAGCAGGGCCTCAAAAAGATATTCGCACACCCATGTTCATAGCAGCCTTATTCACAATAGCAGGAAGGTAGAAGCAACACAAAGGTCCATTGACTGATAAATGGATAAACAAAATGTGTGTATGTGTGTGTGTATGACACATATACATTTATATGCATATAATGGAATATTGTTCAGCCTTAAAAAGGAATGAGATTCTGACACATGCTGCAACATGGATGAACCTTGAGAACATTATATGAAGTGAAATATACCAGTCACAAAAAGACATAGGGTATGATTCCACTCACATGATTTTGACTACCGAGAGTAGTCAAAATCACAGGGACAGACAGCAGAATAGGGGTTGCTAAGGGCTGGGGGCTGGAGGGGAATGGGGAATGTTGTTTAATGGTTAGAGTTTCAGATTTGCAAGATGAAAAGGGTTCTGGAGATGAGTTGCACAAAACAGTGTGAATGTACTGAACACTGCTGAACTGTACACTTAAAAATTGTTAAGATGGTAAATTTTATATATATTTTATCACAATTAAAAAAATGTTCCATTAAGAACGTGGGTTTGAGAAGTTTTGGAATCAATAAGACCTAAGTGTTTCATTTTATTTTTTTTCTTGTAGTACTGGCTCAGCCACCTACTAGTTCTGTTGTATAATTTCTCTGAACCTCAGTTACTTCATCTGTAAAATGGGGCCATACAACATGGTTGCCATGTGGCTTATGTGAGGGGATGCTAGTCAGATCCCTGGCACTGTTCCTGACTAAATAAGGGAATACTGGGGAATGTTGCAGCCCTTGGTATTATTTCAAAAACAAACCAAAATGGATTCACGTGCTTTGTGAGTTTTTCAGAATGATGCCAAAATGCAAGAAAGAACAGGGCCACATATCTGACAGCTGGCATGCAAAGACCAGTGGATGTGTCTGGACCAGTCTGGAAGAATCCCCAGGTCCTGTCAGCAGTGGATAGCCCCACACCTGCATGAGGAGCTGTGCAGGCCCAGACACACTCAGGCTACTCAGAGGCCGCAGAAATCAGTTCGTTCTGCAGCTAATGCCATCAGTCTAATGAGATCTCAAGTTCAATCACTGTCACTTATCTGGCCTGTCTACTGGCACCAAGCAAAAACAGACTGCTCTATTTCTAAATATAATAAAAGCTTCCAGATTTCAAGGCCCAAAGCCAGGCTTTTTGCAGGGCACAAGGCTTTGCTGCCCAGAGGAGACTTAGGCCTCCAGTGTCAGCAGAATTAAGAAAAGCCCTGTCCCCACCAATGTCTCTGCCATCCAAACCACGTCTTCCTGGCTCTTTCCTCTAGGGATCGCATGGAGTCTCATTACAGTATACAGTACAGGGTGCGGTAAAGCACTGCAGATGCGGGGTGTACTCCTAACTCAGCACGGATTCCCAACTCCTTGGCTGGGCTCTCAAAGGCCTTCCTGTTCTCATTCCTGCCTCTCCCCAGCTTCATCGGCTGCTCCCCAAGCAAAACTAGAGCTCTAGCATTCTAAACTATTATATTTAGTGTTCCTCCAACATGTTCTTCCTTCTACATGCCTCCTTGAGTTTGAACAAGAAATGCTTCTGCAAGGAATGCCCTTCTTTCCCACAACTGAGAATTCCTAGACATCATTCAAAATACAGCTCAACCACCACCTCTTCCAGGGAGTATGTCAAGAAGTGTGAAGGGGCTGAGATTCTCCTTACTCTACCTGCAAGATAACAAGTGAGCCTGCAACAACTCCATGGATGCTAGCAGAAGACATGAGACTTCTGGGTTGGAGACGAAGGACTTTATTCTAGCAGCACAGAAGTGGCATGACCTTCATGTCTCTGTGTCAGTTCCCCTTGCTCCCCAAGTCCCACATGTGCCACAGGAGCTCAGACAGATGCTACATGTGTAGTGGGTTTGCATCACATCTAAGTAATCCCAAGCCAAGAGAATCCAAACCTTTGACAAGGACTGCAAACAAACCTGCCGCTGCCATGGGAGGAGTGCTGTCTCTGTCTTCCAAGTCTGTTGTATTGGCTATACAACATCCTTGAAAAGACAGTCTGGAACAAAGGGGCAATTAATGCCTTTGCTTAAATAAAATGAGCAGAAACATGAGCGACTCAAGAACGAAGTCTTCCCTGGCTACCTGATCTGGCCCCTGCGTCATGTCCTGGCAATGCCCTGTGCAACCTTTGCATCAAAATAAATCATATTGTAAGTATCTGTTTAGTATTTTGGTCCACTACTAGCCTGGGTGCTCTCTCATGTTAGAGTACCACTTACACTTATCTGCCAGAAACATAGTAGGTGCTCAAAGAATGTGCAAGTAAATGAATGAGCCGAATAATTAATATTAGGAATTTGGATAGCCATGGACTGGGGGTAATCAAATCATCACAACAAATGGCCGACACGTACTGACTTCTTCCTCTTGAGTTCCAGGCACCGTACGGCACTTTTATTATCCTCATTTTACATATGGGAGAACGAAGGCTTAGAGCAGTTAGAGAACTTAAAGTCACATGGCTAATAAGCAGTAGAGTTGCCATGGGACTGGACTTCCCGTGCCCAAGCTGTTAATACCCCGCTGAAGTGCTTCTCCTATGAGAAGTCATCTCAACCTCGTTCGTATTTGCAGGGGTGGTGGCAGTAGCCTGCCTGTCACCATCACGTACCCCTCTCTGTGACTCACCCCATCAGCCGCCTGGCAGAGACACTCAGCACTCATATGTTCCTGCTGGGACTTCCCACCTCCCTAATCTGCTCCACGCTGGAGCAGATGGTGTTTGGCCTTGGGAACGGCCTGGAATGCAAAGCTGACCTTTCTCCCTGACCGAGAGAGGAAGGGAGGTGATAAATTCGAGGAGGATTCTGCTTGGCTACAACGTACAATTCTCAAACAGCCATGCCCTCGACCTAATAATCAAAGAAATAGAAACAAAAAGAAGATTATCTTTTTTCCTTGCCTATCAGATGATCACCCACTCTTAACACCCACTGCAGGTGAGAGTTGGTGAAATGCAGCCTCAGAAACTGCTGCTAAGAACAAAATGAGTACAACCTTTCTGGAGGAAAATTTGGCAGTTATCTCTCAAAATTTTAGCTATGCACACTCTTTGACTTAGCAATTTAATTTCTAGGATTTACACAGTGAAAATTCTTGCAAAATTGTTCAAAAATATAGAGAGCTAGATGTTTATATCAAAATTATAAATAATCCCAAACTGTTTTAAAAATATTCAAAAAATATGAAAATCTACAAAGAAAAAGTCTCTGCAAACTTAAATTCCTCCAGAGATATCTATTAATGATTTAATATATATTTTGCCAAGCTTTTAATGCATGCCTTTTTCTAGAAATGAGATTTTTATATACTTTATATGTATATTTTATATATTATATATACTGCTCAGCAATTTTATTTTTACTTAACGTTTTATTGAAGACAACCTTTTATACCAACTTATATGAAACCTATATGAAACTCATTGGTTAACAACATAGTATTTTGATTTTGGATATAGAATCATTTATATTTAATAAATTCCTTCTTGGAGGATGTTTAGGTTGAGGAGAGTACTACTTAATATACCAGGTTATAGCTCAAAAAGAAATGTCTACCCCTTAAAAATTGCTCACCCATATCAACTTTTTATTTGGGGATGATTTACCCATCTCTCAGAATGATACAGAGTTCTTCAATTTCCCCTCTAATATTTTTTTCTACTGGTTACTGGACTGTGGAACTGGACATTGACACGAGCCTATGCCATCACCCTTAGGACAAGAAGTCTGTTTCCTTCTGCAGAAACCAGGCTGCACGCTGCCACCCTAGGGCCCCGGCCTGGAACTTGTGAGCACCTGACCACCACTCCCCTGCTGTTCCTTATGGCCCAGGCTTCCCCTGTCTGAAACCCCAACACCCAACCAGACACATAGGACAGGCGAGGACAGGAACAGCAGCAGGATGAGTCAACCTTGTGCCTGGAGCACAGAGCTCGGGCACAGCTCCTTACTCAGAGAGCGAGGCAGCCTGCTGCAGAATGAGACGAGCCCCAGGCTAATGTCAGGGCAGAGACCCTTGGAGGACTTCTGCACGTCCTCAGCCCCCAGTCTGACTTCAGTCTTTTTGCGGTACGGTTGCCAGGAACCAGAGAAGCCAATTAGAACCCAGTTTTAATTACTTTTCAGTACCAATGAACCTCGCACAAAGAGCTTTTATAAACCTTGCCATACTAGATACGCGCTCTATCCTGTGAAAGGGGGATTATTAGCCCCATTTGACAGTTGAGGAAACTGAGTCACGAAGGGCAGAGTTTGTAAGGGTCAAGGCAGGGTTTGAACCCTGGTCTGCTTCACACCGGTTGAGATGTCCTCCTTCTGCCTGAAGTCTGACAGAAGAGAAGAATGGCTACACTACCTGGGACTCAGCCACCTCAGCCTCCTTGGACCCAGCAGGACTCCCCAGGTGGCAGATCCTCTGGGAACCTGATCGAGTCCCTGTAGAGGGCCTGCACTCTCCCCTGGTGCAAGTCTGTTAAAATTACCCCCCAGTGATTTGTCGTCATGGCACCCCCTGACATCCCATTAAGTGGATAGAGTCCAACACAGAAACCAGGTGCGGGAGGAAACAAAGCCGCACCCCCGCACCCAACCTGTCTACTCTGAGGTGAACGAAGGCGCTGGGGGCAGGGAAGAACTTGAGGCTGGAGGGAGAAAGAGGCCATTCGACACACTTTCCCTGCCCACGTTCTCGTGGTCTCTCTGGGCTGTGAGGTGATGAGACGCTTCCTGCTCCATGGAAGCAAACAAACAAAAAACCTTCAAAACGGTGGCCACCGTTTAACATCCCACCGTCCCCAGGCTCCAACACAAACGGCAGACAAAGTCTTCTCACAAGGAAGGCACCTGGTTTCACACTTGTAGAGAATTCCAGGGTCACCGCCCTCAGTCTACGTCTCCAGTCAAAAGGGCACCTTCAGCACCGGTCAGTCTCTGGAAGAGGAAGTCACTGGGTGACTCAAACCCCTGTGATCTGGATGTTTCCAGTAGTGAAATTTGCCCACCTACTGGCCTCAGAAGTCTTGACCAGGGTCTTAGGGGTTGGTTGTATGTAACTGAACCTGTAGCTTCAATGAGGTGTTTTCAGGTGAAAAAACACATGGACTCACTTTTTAATATCATAGTCCAATGTGAAACCAGAAAGACAGCAAATGCAGGACCTGCTAAGCTGAGTAGCTGTGAGCTGGATTTAAACCAGAGAACACGCCCCTTCAAAACGGCGCCTTGGCTAATTGGGCCAGACTCTTCCTATGCGGGGACAGAATTCTATAAATAAAAGCGTCCTATTAATGCACAACGGCCGGTCCATTCTCCAGCTTCCAACACGCCGCCTTCCTCCTAACCCCTGCACAAAAGCAGCGCAGCGTCAGTGTGTCTGCCCACTGGCCCGTGAAGGGGGCGGGCTGGGGGCGCAGCACAAAAGCCTCACCACAAAGACGTCAGCCCACATCCCCGTCAGCTGAGGCACTCAGGTGAAATAACAAGCCACAGTGTCCTCGCCCCCTTTCACATTTGAGTGCAAAAACAGACCAGGACCTCGCACATACTGCGCGCGGTTTCCAGACAGGCGTATAGTGTTACTGTCTGCAACTCTCCGTGAGCCTCCTTGGGTTACCGTGCATATTAATACACATTCCAGCATCTGAAGAAGGGAAAATGTGGGGTGTCTGGTGATTATTTTTAATTGAATTCATCTGGGAATTTTAAATCCTGAAAATTTAGCTCCTGTTGACAGTATTTTAAGATTTGAACAGCATGTGATTCTGTCCTTTGGAATGGCAAATCTCCCTGTTCCCTTCAAGAGAAAGTTTCTGCAGCGTGTAATGCGTTTCAAAGCCAACTGTAAAAATCATTGAATCCCCAAATGAGGGAATGGGACGATGGTGACAATGCGCGACTCTTTGCATTCCTTTGACGGCACTCGAGTCCTCACGGATTCCTACTCAGGAAAAGGAGCTCCATGTCTCCGTAAAGAAGACGCCAGAGCCCTAGCTCAATGTGCCAGGACGATGGGGACCCAGGGACGGGAAGGGTAGTTGCGTGGAAGAATTCTGTAGGCACGAGAAACTACATCTTGCTTCCTGGCCCCTTGGCAAGCGACTCTGACGACAAGCAGGGCTCTGCAGTGAACACACGCGCCAGCATCTCTGCCACAGGACGTTGCTTTCACAGGGGGCTTGAAAAGTCTCCAGTCTGTCCTCTAAAGCCCTATGGGATCTGCCAACGCTGGCCAGTCAAGCACAAGATGCCCCAGGTCCCCCTTCCAGCCAATCAAAATGGAATTTATTCTCATAGAGAAACCCAACGAGCTCACATCCCGAGGGTGTGAGCAGGAGTCAAGAAAACCTTGGTGAGCCTCCGCCGTCCGGGTTTCTTGGATCTACCGCACTCCTCAACCTCCTGCATCCTCTGGACTGTCGTACACAAGGGCTCAGGTTATGCCCTGCACAAGGGTGCCAAGGCTTGTCCTCTGTTACACGACAGCCATGTGAGATGGCATGGGCAGGTGTAGAGATTCTGAGCTTTCCAGCAAGTCTTTAAGCAGGGACACACATGGGCACACATGTGGACACACACAGCGACACAGAAGTTGGCGAGCTCACTGGCATGCAGCAACCCGTCCCTGCCCCAAGCATGCTCTCGGCATCTTTGAGATCTTGTCTCTTACCTGCCCCCACTCTCAGGGTCTCAGTTCCCCCTAGCACAAGGCCCAAACCTGACACAGCTGCCTCCCTTGGGCGGTGTCGGGGGAGCATGGGATGTGCGTGTTGCAACCGTGTGTGCACCTGGGCCTCCAGCAGGTGCAGGTGTGCTCGCAGTAGCTGCTGCCCTCCCAGGAGCAAAGCTGTGCCATCATGCAATGATGGACTAACTTTTTTTTTTACTTGAAGACAAAGGCTTTTTTCCTAATCCATAGCCCTGTGAGTTCTGTTTCCCCTGCCCTTTCCATTCCATGGCTTCTACCCAGGCCCTTTATTTCTCATGAGGCCCCAAACTCAGTCTTGGATCCAGAACACTCTAAATCTCTTCCCTCTAGGAAGCAAAATCATATCCTGTGGTTGGCTGGCTGGCTTTTGTTTCGCTTCCCTCTCTCTCTTCCCACCTTTGGAAGCTGGCCTCTCTTTCTTCCTGGCCTTAGTTAACCTTGTCTGTGTTTCACAGGCTTCGTCCTTTCAAGGCTTGGAGAGATGGTGGACATTGTTCCCTCACTTGAAGATGGGGAAACCAAGATGCCCCAGCTTGCGGGTGACAAACTGAGGCTTCCAGACTCCATAGCCAGCACCCTCTCCATTTCACTGCACGGTTCCTCCCCACCACCCCCAAACCCCCTTTAGTGTTGGGTCTCCACCATCACACACAGCCACCGGACCCCAGCCTGCAGTCAGTGTCAGCCAGCTCCTGACATTGGAGCACTGTGCCAAAAATGAGCAAAAAAAAAAAGTCCATCTACTACCAACCAAGACAACACAACCTTCCCAACTATTATCAATACACTGGTTCTCTCCCAGGAATAAGGCCAAAAGAGGTGGCGGACAAATCCCCAATGCTCTCTGAAGGCCAGGGATGCATAAACCACCGGGGCACAGATAGGCTGGGTCCCTGCAGCCTCCACGAAGGAAGCACATTTGTCCCGCTGGTCATGTCCCTGTCACAGCTGCCTTGTCCATGACTCGACAGGCAGGTGTGTCTAAAGCAGCCATCTCTTTGAGAAGATAAAGCACAGCTGAGTCACCTCTGACCTGGGAGACAGGAGACTAGTGACTCTGACTGGGACATCCCCCGACCTTCTGTGAAATCACACCCCTTCCAACTTTAGGACTCTGTCATTCTACAAAATCCGACAGGCACTGACAGGAGTCATCAGAGTGACTGGAGCCCAGAGCCTGGAGCAGAAGGACTGCCTTTCCTGTTACGCCTCTGGTTTCCTTGCAAGGTGTTCTCGCTCTCAAACTCCCTGACTATGCAAAAGGCCATCCCAGAGGCTTTGGGGATTTCACCGTCTGATGCACCAGGTCTGTGACCAGGGTCCCAGTGAGTATACTCGGTACTTGCTTGGTCCCCCTTCAAAGCTGAGATGGGGCCACACAAATGACAACTGAATTTAATTTCTCTGTTGTTTCTGATGCTGAGTGCATGGAGGCGTTACATTCCGGATTATGTCACTCTGCTCATAAACGTGAGCACTGGGGACTCTCGGGACAGGTGCACGAGAGGCAACTCCCTCTGCCCACGGTCTGCAGGCTGGGTCACCGCTGGCAGGTTAAACCAACATGTACGTTCCTTGGGGTGTGAGTGCAGGGGAGGTGACAACTTACATGGCTCCTTTTGCCTTCCTCGTCTCCCACAGATGTGATAATGGTCTCTGAAAAGACGGTCTGTCCGGTCTGGTTGTTGGTTATCTACAGTGGAACAGGCACAGGGAAAGTTAAATAGAAGGAAGCCTGGGCTAATCCCACGTGTTTTTCCTTTCATTTTTTCAAGCAGGATCACCCAGTAAAGTCATCAGAATGCCTACCCGCCTTCTTCCTACGTTCCACCGGCAGCTGGGGACGGAAAGCTCCCCTCGTGCAGAGATAAGAGGTATTAGCAGAGCTGCACCACAGGGTTGCTAGGAGCAGGAAACGAGGTGATCCGTGGAAAGCTCTCAGCACAGTGCCTGACACCCAGCAAACGCTCAGCAACATCTGCTATTTTTATCACTCTCGGGGCTCATCCCTTAAAACTCAATGTCAACTTGCTTTCTGACAAATTGCGAGTCTGGGCGTTCAGACGCACATCTTTCATGAGAAGCAAGCAGGTTTTAGCTACAGCAGCGCTACTCCTGATTCCGGTGAAGTTTCATCGCGTGAATAAAGTGCTTCAGTCCAGTGGGAGACTTGTCCCCATATTCCTCCCTCTGGTGTCTGCCTCCAATTCTGCTCCCCCTGCCCTGTCCCTTCCGTGGCTTCTACTCAGGCCCTTTATTTCTCATGAGATCCCAACACAATCTGAGATCTGGAACACTCTAAATCTGTTCCCTCTAGAAACCAAGATCATATCCTAACGAGGAACCTCAAAGCTAAGCGTGATGTGGAACCCAGGCCATTCCTGCCCCATGAAGGGCCGTGTCTAACGTGTGCCCTGGTGGTGAAGGAGAGAAAAGATGCCGGCCTAGGAGCTAGGAGGTGTTGTCCTTTGAGCTCTGGCTCAGTTGCCAACAACCACCTAGTATGTCCCCTGGAACGAGTCATTTCTCTTCTCTGATTCACAATTTTCTCTTTTCTACATCTTCTTTAAAGTCCCTGGCAGCTCTAACATCACAGGCGTCTGCAGCCAGGACAAAGTGGAAACTCTTGTTCTGATTTGCAGTAGGGGATCCAATTCCAGCTCTGAGGAGGTCAGGACCACATTCTTATACCACGCTTTTGAACTTTTACCTAAATAATTCCTCTCCCCAGAAAAGAGACGATGTCTTCCTTTATGCTATCTTTTTATAGAATTAACCAATGTCATATTTTTAAAAATTCTACAGGCCTATATATGCATGGGTTGTGGGACTTCTCAGAGTCTTTATTATACCAATATGCATTTTTTTTTTACATTTCTAGGGGGAGAATATATATAATGGTTTCCAAATATGTTTCACCACTACTGACCCCTTTTCTGAAAGAGGACTGGTACACCACGGAACCCACTTGAGAGCTACTGTATTGTAACAGCACAACTTTATTATAATGACAACAACAATAACAAAAACACTTGCTTTTGCATAGTGCTTTATAGTTGACAATGGGATTTCCTATACTTTAGGTCATTTGACCCTCACGGTACTGCAGAGTAGATGTTGGCATCCCTATTTCCTAAATGCAGTTAGTGAGAGTCAGTAAATTTAAATAATTTTTCAAAAATCCCACCAGTTCCTGGCAGGACTCACACTCAGGTATTCTGACATCTACAAGGAGTAACTTCAAGAAGGAACCAAACCTGTTGCCTAATTATCGTCAGAAAGGATGACTTAATATTGGTTTTGACGAGAACAAAATCATCGCTTTCGGAAACGTTCTGCGGTCTTTGGGTGAGTAATGCTAAAGGATTATGCTCAGCAGGTGAACTCATTCGTTTACCCGGAGGGATACACCCTGTAGCTGGGCCGTCACTGTACAGTGGGAAAAGTACCCCATAAGGCTATGGCACATAAAAACTGACCCCGTTATGCTCTGGGCATAGAAACACTGTTGTTTCAACCAAGTAATTACCT
The DNA here is from genome assembly GCA_004363605.1 of Indri indri. Lineage (NCBI taxonomy): Eukaryota > Metazoa > Chordata > Mammalia > Primates > Indriidae > Indri > Indri indri. The sequence goes on along the minus strand of RJWJ010014742.1, from coordinate 10,399 downwards.
GGGCATTTGAACAAATACAAGGCTCTTTCATGAGAGCCATCGTGGCCTTGCGTACAGGAGCTGAGATGAAACTGGAGGCGAAGCTCCTCGATACTCACAACAGCACATCGGCTCTACAGCCTCTAACCACGACCCCGAATCTCTGCGTGGCAGACGCAAAGAGAACACAGGCTCACATAGCTTGCTGCCAAATTGCATCGGGGACATCTCACACGAGGGCAGGCTAATGCTATGTTGCTTTGTATTTGCAACGTTTTCTTCATCAGGTGAGACTGAGAATGAACCTGCTTGCTCCTCATGGAGGATGTTGGACCAAGAGACACATGGGCATGTCGTAGGGTGGGAAATGCTATAGAATTTTGAACAGACAACCAGCAAACAAATAAATGTTTAATCTTGTGGCAACACAGGGCTTTCCCTCTGAAAATGGCGTATTTCATATTTACCTTCCTCCTGAGAAAACATGAGGATCGATTCACCACAACAGGGTCTCTATTTCAACTCTCTACTGAGACATACATAAAACCCTATGAGATAAATTCCTCAAATTCAATACTAGGAAAGTATCTCTCTAGACATCATTTGCTTCCTGTTTTCAAACGATAAAAATCCCTGAACATTCCTTTGCAATTGGACTGGCAGAAAGCCTTGGGTTAAATTTATTGCTTAAATGCAAAAGCGATTTAGGTTCCTGATACATATCTCTCCACTTTTAAACAGTACCCTCACTCCCTCTGGTTTTTAATCTGTATTTTACCATTCTCATTTGCATTTTTGGCTTGTGTATCAAATATGCAAATAAGACCTTAGTTCTCTGATGGGACTGGGCGCTACAGAAAGAAAAAAGTGCTGGCTATGACTGCCCTTACCTTGTGAATTTCTCGGTGCATATGGATGGTATTGTTTCCAATCTTGGTGTCTGTGTTGGTTTCATTGTGATAGCTGGGAGGTAAGCTTGCCAGGTTCACTTCTGATGACGTTTTAGCAGCAGCTTCCTCTGCCTCCATCTATTAAATCAACGAATTTAACAAGCAAAATTATTTTCTTTTGCTACAAATGAGAGTCTATTAGGAAAACAAAACCCCATCTCTCTTTTCCTCTTCTGCAATTACACAGAATGGGATAATGATAGCTACCATTAATTGAGTAATCACTAGGACAAGACATACTAAATGTTTTACATATATTATAGCCCTGAAATTTCACGACCTCCCTAGGAGATGGGTGTTAATGTCCTCATTTTACAAATAGAGACTAGATAAATTCCCAAGGCTCCCAGTGAAGGGCAGAGTTGGGATTTGGACGTGTTTGCATTAAACAGTCTTGGCCCCTGTGTAAATGCTGTTGGTGCCCTACCCGCTCCTGGTGTCCTAATCCGGAAGTCACCTGCATCCAATTCCCATACATGCCAGCAGCTGACTCTGTCTCTCTCTGAGAGCATTCTCTGGCCACAGAAGCGTGCTCAGTCTGCACAGGCCCCCAGTGCTAGGGAGGGACAGGCTAAGCAGGCAAACACCCCAGCTTCTCCTCCCCTTGCAAGATAATTCTAAAACAGGTAGAATCTATGCAGTCTCTCTCTGAGGCCCCCAGGAGGACTAAGCCCTAGATGCCCACAGCAATAACCTGCCCATGAACACACCCTTTCTTGTCTTTCTTTCTTTTTGTCTCGTGTTCCCACTTTCTGCTAGTGTTTTCTGGGATCACCTCCCTTTGTTGCAGTGTCTTGCGGTGGTAGCGGCAGGGGGACACAAACTGAGACAGTTCCTTTTTCCCTGCAGGGAGAGCCCCCAAACCCACAGGGAATAGGGTGTCTTGTTTCCTACCCCACCTCTTGGTGCACTTGTAGGATACCCTTGCAGAGGGACTCTTGTAGAGGGTCAGCTGACTAGGTCCAGGGGTCCACACCCCTCTGACTCTCCTTGAACACATGTCCTTCTCCAGTGTCAGGTTTCTGAGGCCACTGTCCAAAAATCCTCCAGTCTCATGAGGCTCCACGTCCTTTATACCAGATATACCAGTCAACTCGTGTAGGCACCCAACTTGCCCTTCCAAGTTTACCACCCTGCCCTAGCCCTCATGAGCGGGCAGTTGACAATGTGACCAGCTCACAGCTGATTGGACCCAAAGGGAGGCCACATCGTTCCAATCAGATGAGCCAATCAGATGCTCTCTCTAGGAATCTAAAATAAGAGACACAAAGAGAAGTTCTAGCTGATCATTGGCGATTTTCCAACCCTGCTATCTTTGGGCTATTTTTATTCTTTAAAACTAATCCTCAAAAAGTATTTTCCTATTTTAAAAAAATCGCTGTCCTCTATCCCCTTAAGTACTGAATGAATCTCCTCTTTCTCCACCTCCCCCAGCCAGACTCGCCAAGCTGGAGTGGATACGAGGAAAGAATCCCCGCGTCTCAGTGCCGCACGAGAGCACTAAACTAGGAGCGTCAGGAGAGCTGGGTAGGCGCAGAGGCTCAGCGAATCAAACAAGGACTTGGTCAGCGATGCCGTGTACACAGTGCTGTGCTTATTCTGGGAGGATTGCTGAGATGTTTGAAACTTGATCACTGGCTTCATAATTATAATAACAACCCCCACGTTTGGGGCATTTGCTATGTCAGAGCCATTGCACGAGAGGCCTTGAAAATTCACGGCAATGTTATGAGGACGGTGTTATTACAGAGTCATGCCCAAAACTTAAAAAAATATACACACTTGGATCCTTTCCTAGACCTGCTGAATTGGAATTTCTGGAGATGGGCCCTCCAGATATCAATGAGCTTCTCAGATCATTCTGAGGATTTCTCTCCCCTCCAGCTGCCCCCAGTTAAGAATCTCTGCTCCAGGCAATAGGGAGATGCAGCAAGTTCTAGAAGACTAGCTGGAGAATAACATAGAAAGTAGGAAAGGAAGAGGCAAAGTCAGAGAACTAGATAGAAGTCGGTCTAGGAGAAGGCAGCTGTGTCTGAGGAGGGGTCCTTTAGGTGGCAAATAAGTCTAGAAGGACCAAGGCACTGCGAGGTGGCCACCGGATTAGACAGGTAGTTGCCTCCAGCACCATCAGAGGGTAACACAGTAGAAAGTACCAGGATGGAGTCACACGAGGTGGGTTCAAGTCAGACGAGATGGGTTCGAGTCCTGCTCTGCCACATGTGACCTTGGGCAAGACATTAAATGCCTCTAAGCCTCAGCTTGCTCATCTGTAAAATAGGGATGATCCTACTTTGAAGAGTGGATGTAAGAATTAAGAACCACGAAATCCAAGCGCTTGGCACACTACCTGCCACAGGCAAAGATGTAACACACAGCTGCTTTCATAATATTGTCCCTTAAGAAGGCATCTTTAGGATAAGCCAGTTTGCTAGAGTCCTGGAGGGAATGGGTAGAAGCGGGAAGAGCAGGCAGCAGATACCATGCGTTTGAAGAGTTTGCCAACAAAATAGAGATGAAATGGAGCTAAAATAGGAGAAAGAATCAGCAAGAAAAGAACTTTTTTTTTTTTTTTTAAAGTGAGAGCCCATGTCCCAGCTCCCACTTGGGTTAGTGCCAACAAAGATACATCTGACGGGAGACAACTGAAGATGCCAGAGAGGACCCACCAAGAAGAAGGGAATGTTCATGTTTTTAAATTTCCATCGGGATCTGAATCCTACAGTTTGGCTTTGAAATCACTGACAAGTTATCAAATGCAGAGTTCGCTCCGGGTTTTACAAGACCCTCCCCCCTCAGCCAGTGGTTATTTCAACAGAATGAGCTAACAGTTCTTTAACGGCACCATGAACTAAAAGTACAGTTTACAGTGGAAATTTCAACCACAACTATTACTGCCACTAGCAAGAGAAACTTAAGCCTGAAGCAAAGGAGCTGTTTTTCATAGAGGAGGAATGTGAATGCTATTAAAAATAGCATTTATAGTTGGTTGAATCTGTGTGTCTGTGAAAGGGGCATACTAGGAAAAATTGGAGAGATAAATGCAGGTTTGGTAGTGGGGTTCTTGCTAGGAACAGGTGAGGCAATGAGAACAGTCTAAAATATGCCAGTTACAGACCTGGCCATGAGGGCAGGAGACACGGTGGTTTTATCCTCAAAATACATTTATTATTAGAGTAACATAGGCAATAATAAAACAGGAAAATTGGAACATGTCAGACAGAAGCCATTTGAAGATTTGCTCCTCCCAATAATGATTCTACAAGAAGACTGCTCTGTCTTTCCCATTAAGAAACATCAACAGCTTGAGTCAGCTGGAATATTTCAAATGCCAGAAAGTTACTTGAAAGCAGATTCATGATACAAATATGTAAACAATTAACACATCTGGCCCAGGTCCTTTTTGGTTTTTCCCTTGGACAATAACTAAATAACAGCTATCCTGTGTTTATGAGATTTAAGGGGCTTTCTGTCAGTCTCTTAAAAAAATTAATACTAATAGCCACATTCTACCTTTTGAAGATATTTTAAAACATATTTTTAATATTTTAGGATTAATTTTGAATATTTTAAAAGATAGGTTCTATTGAGAATCTATCAGATACTGGTGGTGTTTTCTTATTCTTTCTGCTACTACTAACATGATGGTAATGACAACTATTACTTTTTGAGGACCAACAATCTTGTAATCCTTACAACAACCTTATGAGGGGGCTACTTGTATTACACCTATTTTCCTTAACTCCAATTTAAACCATCAGATAACTTGCTTCACTCACATCCTCCCATTTACTTCCCCCTTTACCTTAAGAGGTGGACATTTTCTCCATTTCAGACTCTGATCCTACTGCTAGTAAGTGGCAGAGATGGGACTCGATGAATGAAGATTGGTCCATTCTCCTGCCATGAAGATGTTCAACCTCTCTCATCCTGTACCCACTGCCAGCGGGGACACTCTTTGGAAAATGACCACTGACTGGGGTAGATGTGACAGCCAATGTCTCCCCTGGTGGCAAACTTCAGCCTGCCCAACTGTACAACTCAGCCAGAGCCATGTCTGGAGCGGGGAAGGCTGGGATCCTGGCAAAACCTAACATGGATAACTCCCGTGGAGAAGGCACTGTGACTAAGGTCCCGCTGGCCCCAAACTGCCCTGTTCAGTGAAGAGACTGAAGAGGCCATTGCTGCTCCCTCTGCTCCCTCATCAGGAACTAACATCAGAGGACCATGCTGCAAACTTTTTGAGCAGTGGTGGGCACTTTCCCACTGAATAAAGACATGGAGGTGACCTAGTCAGTCTTACAGGGAATCCGTGTGCAGAAGGGAAAGTCCTAGAACCCAGATAAGGAAAGCGAATGGCCTGCCCAAGAACCACAGAATCACAAGACTAACTTAATTCGAAGCTGCAAGGTTAAGAGACATTGGGGCCTAGCTGACTCCTTTCGCCTTCTAATTGTTCCATGCCATGACTGCTTTGCAATCACAGGAAACAGAAAGGTCCTGGGTCTTGGAATCAGGGCCTGTCCAGTGGATATTTGAGTACAGCTGCCCCGGTTGCTGCCTCCCAATCCAGTGTCCCCTTCACTGCACATTCCACCAGGTTGACTGTTGTGGGGTAGCAGGGGAAATATCCCCAAACTACCCAGGGCTCAGGGGAGAAAGCAACTTCTTCCCACAGACAAGAGCCAGCATTTAAGGCTTTGCTCAAGGGGGCCACCAGATTGGAGACAGCATGAATGTGGAGAAACCTGACCTACCAGCCTGGACATCTGGGCTCTTGCTGACTCCTTCGCAGGGATGGCTGGCTCCTCTCCAAAGACAGACTACAGCAACTATGCCTACCCAGCCCAGGCACCAGGGACAGCTCCCCACATCTGGATGGAGAGGGCTGGGCCAGCTGCACCTCCTGCCCAGGGAGCCCTCACCACATCTGGGTGCCTACCATAGAAGATAGAACAGGATGCCATCCACAGTGTTTGGACCTGAGAGGGGATGGAAGGAAGAAGCCGGGCCAAGCTTTGCCAAGGTATCTGCTATCTGATAATAAATATCTGCTAAATATGCACACCTATTATGTGTCAGGTGCCCACACTTATATCAATGGCATTTAATTCTCATAGGAAACTAAGGTTTGGGATGTTAATGATTTGCCTTTTGTCACCCTTCTAGTGAGTGGCAGAGGAGGACCTGAGCCACTCACTAGAAGGGTGACTGACACTGGGCAAATCTGACTGCAAATCGCTCCCGGGTGGAGGTGGGGTCGCCTCCCTCTCGCATTCTCACCTACACTCCCACAGTGCTGGGGTTTGAGATTTTGGCCTCAATCTTCCTTCTCTGTCCCCACATGGCATTAGGAGAAGCAAGACAGCCCAGACAGAATGCCAGCAAAGCTCAGGGCTCTTTGACTCTTTATCCCCACATGTTATCCTAATTGTATCTTGGGAAGATGGCACAAGCTCAAAGCGCAAAAGACAAGCTAGAACTTGGAGATGCCTGGAGCTTCCTCAGGCTCTCTCCAAAACCACAGCGCTGGAATCTCAAGGGCTTTGCAAACATCTGCTTATAACAAGGGGAAGGCCAACTGTATGCTTGAAGACAGTTGCAGGGTGGTAGTAGGCAGGTGGTGACCCCAGCTACCCAGGGAGTGTCCAGCCAGAGACTCCAGGTGTACAGGCTGCGATCCAGACCTTTGGACAGGGAGGCAAAACGAGTAGGGAGTTGGGATCACCCTGCACTGTCTCCAGGTCACACCGTGTCTGCTGCTGCCCAAGGTCCGCCTGCCTCCCCAGCCCCTGCTCCCCCTAGCCTTGCGCTTCCCGGAGCCTGGCACCCTCAGGGCGCACCCACCTCCTCCACCGCGCTGCGCAGTTTGTGCTGCGTGTCCTCCATCAGTTCCTCAACCTCGCGGAACATCTCGTTGAGGGTGGCCTCCTCCTGCGGGTAGCTGAGAGCCGGGCCGGGCTCGACGGGAGTCGAGGTCGCCGTCAGAGCGGGCGCGGGGGCCGTGGGCACCGCCGCCGCCAGCAGCAGGCACAGTAGGGTTCCCCGGAGCCGCCGCATCTCCGCTCTGTGCCCGCAGCCGCCGCCTGTGTGTCCCGGAACACAGTCAGAGGCGGGCGGACCACCCCCCTCGCCAGCCCCGCCCGCCGCCCGCCCCCGGCGCCCCTTTCTCCCTCCCCTGCCCCCAGATGGGACGAAACCCAGTCCCCTCAGGACGCGGATCCCCTCCCCGGAACAGAGGCGCCCCCCACCCGCTCCAGCCCCGCGCCCCCGCGCCCCGATTGCCTCCGTACCCGCCGCCCCCATCCTCGAGCACAGGCTGAGCTCCGCTCCTCGCCCGCAATGCTGTTGCTCACAGGAGCAACGGAACCCGGGTCCCCCACTCTAATACCCCCGCGGCCCGCCTCCCTCTAGCTGCGTCTCGGGTTCCAGCCCTGGCCCCTCCGCGAGCAGGTCAGAGTGCCCCCCTCACTCCCACCCCGAGCCTTTCCTAGCCCGCATCTGGGGTGGGCAGAGCACAGGTCAGCCCCGTCCCCTCCGGGTCGGATCCGAGTCAGCGCCCCGCCCTGCACCCATCCGGGGCGAGGCTGGGCTGAGCCATCCCTTCCGCCGCCCCCGACCCGCCGCGCCCCTCACTCACCTGGAGCCGACCGCGCTGCGCCGCGCCGCGGGCTGGATGTGTCTGCGCCCACCCGGAGGCCGCGCGGGGCTGCGGGAGCAGGAGCCGGGCGGTGGGCGGGCCGCGGGGCGGGATGCGGCAGCGCTGGTACCCGAGCGAGCGAGCCCGCAGCCCGCGCCCCGCCTGCCCGCCAGGCTCCCGCCCCGCCGAGGGGCCGCCGCCGGCCATTGGCCAGCCCGGCGCCCGCGACCTCACGCCCCACGCCGGCCTCCCCTGCCTCCGCGACCCGCTCTGCGGACGGCCATCTCCCTCCCTGCATCCCGCCGCCCCCGCCGCATCCCAGGCACTGCCATCTCTGGCCTCCAGTCCCGCAACAGCCCACCAAGGCGGGGGCGGGGGCGTCTTCCTGAGTCCCACCTTGCCCTGTCCAAGCCAGCTTCGTGCAATCCCGCAGGAGAAAACCCCAGCCCCTCAGCCTGGCGTTCAAACCGTCACAGGCTGGCCTCTGTCTGTCTGCCGTGATTGTCGCCGTGCCCCAGCCGGGTTAGCCCACTAGCAGCTCCCGGAATGGGGCGCGAGAATGCCAGCAAGCTCCTTGAGGGTGGCAAGCACAGTGGTTAGGACCAGACACCTACAGCCGGCTCTGCTCCTTCCTACCTCTGCACCCCGGCCAAGTTCCAGAGTGTCTGTGTTGTTAGCCCAGATGTAAAACCGAGGCGACAGCGGTGTGCTACCTCGCCGTTAGCATAATGCGTGCAGAACAGTGTGGGCGCATGGCAATGGGATATTAGTGACAGCTTTCATAACGAAAGCAGAACTTCACCTTACAGCAGTCTCTCCAGTGCCTAGGACAGGGGCACTCGGATATTATTTTAAATAAACGGGTTGTTTTCTCAGACCTTCTGTTTTCTCATATTTCTCTTTCTGTCTGGCTATTCCTCCCTGGTCCCCTCAGCCTGGCTAGCTCCTCTGCATTTCTCAGGATTCAGAGCCTCTCCTGGCCTTCCCTCCTCGCCTCCCCATCTCCCCTCTAGATCCCCTAGTCCCCTGTGCTGCCCCATCACGGCCCTGACCATGGTGTCTCTTCGCTGGCCCATTTCCTCCAAGGGACCACGAGCTCCTGGGAGGCAGGGACTGATTTGCTCACCTTTGTGTCACCAGGGCCTCAATCATACACACTCAGTCCCTGAGACGGGGATGGGCTGATCATTTTATCAATAGCTATTGATATATCAATATATCAACATCATTACTGAGCACTCCACTATGTACCAGGCACAGGTATTAATTCACTGAACTCTCAGCAGCCCTATGAGGTTGGTACTGCTGCTTTTATTCCAATTTTATAGATTAGGACTTTCCAAAGGTCACACAGCCAGTAAGCGATTGAACTGGGATTGAACACAGGGGTCTGGCTCCGGAGCCTTCACCCTTACCTGCTGCACTCTTCTGCTACAACCCTGGCTGGGAGGTGCCTGAGTCAACCTGGGAATATGAGATGAGCAATTTCCATAGGTGACCGCTCAGAAAACCTGTGTCTGGGGACCATGGCCACTCTGTCGTGTTCATAGACCAGAGTCCACAGCAGAGTGTCAATGTGGAGAAAGTATATTTGGGGCCTTCTGGCATCAGGCACTGTGCTCACCACAACTGTGTGAGAGAGGGACTGTTGCCCCATTTTGTACAGGCGGGCATGGAGGCTTGGGGAAGTAGGTGACCAGGCCAAACGGCAGGTAAGTGGCGGGGCTGGACGTAGACCCTGAGTGTAGCTGACTCCAGAGTCGTGCTCTTAAGCCTATTCCTCATGACTGCCTTTCTCCGCAGCCCTGTCCACATTCCTGTTTGTCACCAAGATGTGCTCCCAGTCACTTTCTCTTTAATTTCTGGGCCTCCGAGGTGGGGCGCTCCTGCTCTCCAAGGTAAGCCCCTTGCCCCCAGCATCCCCTGCTCTGGCCACCCTGGCTCAGCCATTCATTAACATTCTGGGGGTGGCTGAGCCCGAGCAAGGAACCTGGAGCTCAGTCTCCAGATGTCCCAGCTTGTCACTCTGGGCACAGTATACATTGGCCAGAAACTAATGCTAGACTGGAGGGTATTGCCAGGGGGCACGTTCTGGGGCCAAGCCAGGAAGAACCGCAGAGGTGCGGATTTATTTACAGAGCACACCATGCTCCTCCAGTCCTCCATGCTGCTGGCTTAAAAGACCAAGAATGTCCCCACATAAAACTTGCCTTCTGCCTTAGGTCTTTTGCTGTGGGGTCAGGAGGTCTGGACTTTCAGACTGAACTGAAAAAACAAACAAACCAAAAAACTGTGGAACTGCCCCAAGTGCCAGTGAAGGGCTATGTATTTTCCCGTGTGGGGTCTGAATTTTATACTCCCAAATGTAGGAAAGAAAAAAGAGACTGAGAGAAAGAGGAAGAAAAAAGAAAAGGCAAGGAAATCTACAGACCTCAAATAGAAGTGCCCTCCCTGCCCAGCGTCACACCAATCCTGTCACCAGCCCGAGGCATTCACGGGCTACAAGGAAAGGCACCGTGACCGCTGCAGAGATGGGTCCCAACCAGACCCAGACAGGGTGTGGGCTCCAAAGGGCTTGGGGTGGGGGTGAGGGAAGCCCAGGGAATTTGAGGACTGGTTAGCAAAATGGTGACAGTCTGGACAGCCATTGCTGAGGGACCCAGGGACATAGAGCAGGCAGAGGGTCCAGAGCCATCCAGGTCAATCATTTCTAGAGCAAGGAAAATTCCAAAATTCCACAATTTCCATTATATCACTGGCTAAGCTCTGTATCCACCAGGGGCATCTGTTCTTTTTTCTTTTAGGGTATTGGAATCATTTTCTGGAATTATTA
>RJWJ010014741.1:0-37393 GCA_004363605.1 Indri indri | reverse complement strand
GCTTTGATTGGAGGCATGGAGCATGGCAGTAGGTGGAGGTCCCACCACCCTGGGTCAGGGGCTCAGGAGCTCGGTGGGCAGCTGAGGCCAGGCCTAGATGAAAGTGAGGTGGGTAGAAGCAGGGACGCCACAGCTTTCCTTGTGCTCCTCAAATAGCTGCTCCAGAGCCTTCATGTAGACGGCGTGATAGTGGTCAACTTCGTCAGCAGTGGGGTGGAGGTGCCGGGGCACAGGGATGGGGCGGCCCACTGCACAGAGGGGGAGACATAGGTGAGCGAGGGGTCCCCACTGTCCACCAAGCAGCTGGCGGCCACCCCCTGCAGGTGGGCACTCACCCACAGTGGTTATGGGCACAGCAAAGGGCAGCAGCCCCCAGGAGTTGGCCAGGAAGAGACTGCGGCCCCAGAAGATGCAAGGAGAAAAGCCCAGGAGCTTCTTAAAGATGACCTGGCACCAATACTGCCAGGAGCCCTCGGCAAAAGCCTTGAATCTGAAGATATCATTCTCCCCAAAGGAGTACACGGGCAGCAGGGAGGCCCTGGGAAGGGTGGCAAGAGAGAAGAGGGGTGCTCAGGTTGCTGGACTGCCCCCCAACGGGCACCGCGGGGGGCTGCAAGTCCCTCCCGAGCCCTCATGAGGCCACTTCCCAGGGCCTTTCAAAGCACATGACTGTGGCTACGAAGAAAGATCTAGAAGAAGGGATTCACATTTCTTGAGAAACGATTGTGTTGTGGGCCTTCACATACTTGCTTTCTCATTCAGTTTTTATGACTACAAGCTGGTGGCTGGTCAGTATTAGCCCTCTTCACAGGTAAAGAGACAAGTCCAGGGCATTGCCTCTGAGACAAGGTCAGAAAGAGAATCCAGGCCTTCTGAGCCCAAGGACCCTGCCATTGGCACGACGCCCCTGCCTCTGCCTCGCTCAGGGTGGGAGGGAGCCCAGGGAACGGGGGCATAGTGCTTGGCTCAGAGCAAGACACTCAGGGCTGCTGTGAGCCTCCAGGTACAGGGCACAATGCTTGGCTCTGGGGACACAGTCCCCCCTATGGGGCCCCAGATGTCTAGGGACTGAGAGAGAGTGTAGACCCACAGAGAACGGACAGTTCCAGGGGAGCTGTGGGGTTCCAACCAGTAGGTCCTACATGCCCACTCACCCGTGCCTCAGCGCCAGGCGCACAAAGCCTTTGCGGTTCCGGAGCGTGAGGCAGTGCTGCCCTGGGATGGAATACAGGGCCTCATGGGCACCCCCTACTGTAATGACCACGGCCTGCCCAAGCTGGGGCTGGGACAGGACAAAGTCCAGGCTCTGGCGGTTCACAGGACACATTCCTGCGGGTAGGAGTAGGTGGGAAGCAGTCAGTACCCCCTCCACAGGCCCCTGGCCCCTCACCCTTAGTATAGGACAGGTGAACCCTGCATCCTGTTCCTTCCAAACCCCTACCCCATCCCCATGTCAGAGCCTGACAGTGAAGCCACTCACTGATGCCTGCTGTGAGCCTGGCCGATGTTCAGGCCAAGTCCCTGTACTGGGTGGGGGGCGGGGAGGGGTGTCCTAGTGTATAGGGGGAGTGATCACCGCATTCAGCTGGAAGCTCACCATAGCTCATGAGGTAGTCTCGGCAGACTGGGAGCCAGAAGAGGCTATTCAGTCCAGTTTGCCAGATCCGAAGCCCTGGGAAGTGCTTGGAGAAGCCATTGCCCTCCGTGGAGAAATTACAGAAAATCCCGGTGCCCATGATCCCATGTGGGTGACTGCCCACCACGTAGTTCTGGTCGGGGGGCAGCTCTGCTGTTTTCACCAGCTTCAGGGTGTTGGGCAGGATGAGTGGAGGGAGACAGAGAAGGAAAGACACCAGCTGAAAAGAGTTGCCCTGCCCCCCAACAGACTTCAGAGTTCAAGGTCCTAGGATGGGATCAATGGTCCTATCTTGGACGCCATACACCCCTGGGCCACTGCCTCAGCTTACGTGCTCAGGCTCCAGCACACGGAAGGGGGGAGAGCAGTGCGGGAGGCAGGGGAGGACAGAGGCAGCCAAAGGACCCATCACCTTAATAGGATAATAATCCCTTAGATGCTTCCAAATTGTCAAGTTCTTCATCCAGAGAAAACACCTTCCACCTGCAGGCAAAGACAGAGGGTGCGAGAATCCCTGGAGGTAACCGCCTCCCCCAACCCACCATTTCTCATTACCTGGCCTGCTGTCCACAGCTCACCTTTGTTAGGTGTGTCCCAGTCCAGGTAGAGCCACACCAGGTAGAGAACAGAGATTGGCCAGAGTGAGGTGAAGAGGAGGAAGATGATGAGAAGAGAAAAGAAAAGGCCTGGGTGAAAGATGAGAAAGGGATGAATTTGCTTCTGAAACAGTCATTCCGCCCAGCCACTCCCCTCCCTTGCACCCCCACTGAACATCCTGCCATCCCCTCTGGCCCTCTCAGGGTGGTCCCTTGGCCCTCAGGCATCCGGGCCAGCCGCCCAGCTGCCCAGCCATCCTCCCTCTGGGCCCTTCTCCCCTGGCAGACCCAAGGCACCCACGCCTCTCCCCCTCTCACCCATGAAGAGGAAAGTAAACACAAATTGGTAGGCAGCCATTATTTCTTGATAGCGCTTCCATAGGGTTTTCGAGGTGACAGAGGGTCGCGAGGCTCCAGAGACTTCCATTCCGGTACCTCCCCTCTGCCAGCAGGACTCCAGAGAGCAGAGGAGGAAGGTGAAGGTCTGGGGGAGAGCCTGGGAAGATTTCTGGCCAGAGAGGGCAGCGCTTGGGGACTGGCAGGGTTGCAGATCGCCTCCCAGAACGCTGCGTTTTGGGGCGAGTGTCGGCGTGTGTGAGTATCAGGATCTGGAGCCCCAGATGTCTCCAGGCTCCTTCTCAGACTGGTCTTCGAACTTCCTCAGTCAGTAAATAGGTCTGGGCTGGCCATGGGCGGGACTGGGAGGGGGCGAAGGGAGTGTTGCAAGGGGCGGCCCGGGGAGTGAACGAAAGGCAGCTAGTCAGCCCGTCCACGGGGTCCAGGCGCCGGCGGGGACCAGCTGAGACTGTTGCATCTGCAATGTGTCCAGCGTGCGCCCAACCGGTTTGCATGTCTCCGGGAGTGACAAAGCCACCTGGGAGCCACCGACCCGGGCTGTGCGGCCCCTGGCCTCACAGCGCACCCGGGGCCGCCTCCGCCGTGCAAAGACATGAACGCCTCTGGTCGGTTTCCCATCTTTAATTTCACTCCCCCGCCCGCAGCCACGGAGGGGACAGGGTGGGACGCAGCGGCGGCGGGGCGCCTAGCCGAGGACCAGGTGGTGCCTGTCCCCGTAGCGCGCCTTGTGCTCCTCAGACAGCCGCGTGAGCCTCTCCACGGAGAGCGCTTGCAGCGCGTCCACCTGGGCCCGGCCGGGCCGCGGGCTTCGCCGCACCGGAATCGCGGCCCCCACTGCGGGCGGAACGGGGGCTGGGGCTGGTTTCTGGCAGCCGCCGCCCCCCCGCGGCGGTCGCTGGAGACAGAGCTCAGGGGGCGGCGCGGGGCTGGCCGGGCTCGCCGACGGTGCGGACGGGCGAGCGGAAGGGCAGCTGCAGCCCCCGGCGTGGAACAGCGGCAGGGCCACGCTTAGCGGCGGCTGCGGCGCTTCCTGAGCCCGCGGCAACCACGAGCCTGGCGGGTTCGGGAACTGCTGGAAGAGCTCGTTCTCCCCGAAGGAGAAGGCAGGCGCCAGGGAGTTCCTGGGGGAGCAGGCGCGGCTGACTCCCCGCCCCGCCGCCCGCCGTGCCTCACCCCTGTTCCAGCGCCAGCTTCACGAACCCCTTCTGATTCCGGATCCGCAAGCTCAGCGCTCCGTGTTTTGCCTCCAGCGCCTCCAGGGGCCCTCCCAAGGCCAGGACGGCCACCTGGCCGCCCCCCAGGCCGGGACAACAGATAGGCAGCTCTGGCCTTGTCAGAGGAGACCAAACCTGGGGGAGAGGGCAGAGGCTGGGGGACCCGCTGCCCCGGCCTTTGGGAGAAGACGGGGGTGGGGGTGGGGAGACACTGAGAAAGTAGAGCTGGGCCCAGGAGCCCCCAGACAGGAGGAGGGTGCGGCGGGAGGTGACAGCAGGGGCGACCCCTCCACACCGCTTGACATGATATAGTCCCGGAAGAGAGGAAAGTGGAATCAACAGGGCAGCATGAGCAGGTGCGGCCGAGACCCGGGAAGAGGCGGGAGAAGCTTGTGGCCTCTTTGCAGAAGTTGCTGAAGGCCCCCAAGCACAGGACCCCGTGAGGGTCGAAGCCGAAGGCGTAGTTCCGGGAGGGATCCAGCTCTGCGGTTTTAACCAGCTGGGGAGCAGAGGGCAGGCACTCCAACACACCTGTGAGATTGATGAGGAGTCCGAGTCTATTCTGAAGCCCCAGCCCCACCCAGCACACCAGCGCCCCCTGCCCGGTGCCCTCACTGAGATGGGGAAGTAGTTATCGAAATGTCTCCACACCGCCCAGATGCGTGCGGACTCAGGCAGAGCGGCGGCCTCCGCCACTGGGCGTGTCCCTGGCTCAGTAGAGCCAGACCAGGTAGAGGACCACCAGGGTCCAGGCCCGCCTTAGGAATGCAAGGAGCAAGGCTGCCAGGCACACCTGTGCTGGAAGATGGGGGTGGGCTGTTTAAGAACCTGGGCGTTTAAGCCCGAGCCTCCCCTCTGCCCCCCCTTCCCTAGTTCCATGGCATTTGGGTCCTTCCATCCCACCTGCTCCCCAGATTCCTTCAAGGACCCCAGAGATCCCAACACCTCCTCCCTTGGGGTAATGGGGAAGCAGAGTGCCAGGTGCTGGGGCCCACCCGGATCCTCAGACTTGGGGACTCACCAAGCCCCAAGAAGGAGAAGACCCATTGCAGCACAGCGAACACTTGCAGACCCCGGTGGAGGAGGCTGGTGGAGGCCATCGTACTGTGTGTGGCAGTCACACAGGGGCCACCTCCAGCTTTTAAGTACCCCCCCTTTTGGCCCACCCCCCTGGCCCTGACCCTTGGCCCTGGTGCCACCCCCATTCCCACCTCTTTTGCTGCCCTGCACACTGGAGCCATGGGGGCTGGGGAAGGATGGGTTCATTGCAACCCAAGTCCACAGGGCTATGACCAAAGGGCCCAAACCAGGGGTGTGGCCAGGAGCCTAGGGGCAGGTGTTTGAACTTTGTGGAGTTCAGGGCCCTGGGCCTCCTGAGGGGCCAGGCGAATGGAGGTGTGGGACAGTGGGAGGTGGCCCAAGCAAGCGGGTGCACCAGGAAGGGCAGGGCTCCCTGCACAAGTGAGAACAGCTTGAAAACCCCTCACCGGCGCCTGGCCTCCAAGGCCCAAGCCTGTGGGAGCAGCTCAGGCCTCTGTGGGAGGACACCTTGCCAAGAGGAGTTTTCTCCTGTCCCTGCTCAGCAACTGTCATCCATAGGGCATGTGACAAAGGGGATGGGGGTATGGATTTAAGTCTGGCCAGAAAGAGGCTCCATCCACACTGAAAGGCAGCCCAGCCAGGCCACAAGGCAGGCTTCCCAAAGGAGGCTCGCCCTGGAGGCTGGGCAGCAGGGAGGGAGAAGGGGACTCTAGCAGTGGGTGGCAAGACGCCTGGGGGGGACAGCTGAGAGATAAATTCAGAGTTCAGTGTGAGGCTGGGGGAGACCCAGCCAGAGAAGCAAGACTTGCTTCCTCCAGGGCACCTCAAGGGCCTTGGGTGAGGGCTTGCTGGTTCCCCAGAGGCTGAAAGCAAGACCTGCTCTCAGGAGGTCTGTCCCTTCCTCTTCCAGGTTGCTTGTCACTCCTACCATCTAGGAAGCTTCCTGGGGATGACGGCCATCTGGGGACGCCCTTCCTGAGCCCACCCCACTAGCAGCTTAGGTTGAAGACAGGCCCCCCTCATTAAAAAACATGCTTCCAGGGGGACTTCCTTCTCCTAGCCTGTCCCTGGACCCCAGCCCAGGGATGTGCCACCTCACCCTTCACCCAGGGAAGATCATGCTATCAAGGGATAAGAGGACCAGTGAGAAGCCTTCAGGCTGGGCAGGGGGTGGTGTTTCATCTGAGCCTGGCCTGGGAAGGTCTGGGCCTTCTCGGGCAAGGAAGGGGAGGGAAGCTTCTAGGTTCCCCCACGGGGGAACATCCTGCTCCTCCCTTTTCCTCTTCTCTCCCCTTTTCAGGGTCCCCTACTCTGGGTGGCAGGAGGGGAGGTGAGTCGGTAGGAGGTGAAAGATGACAAACAGACACGAGATTTAAAAATCCTCCTTTATTGGGAGGGTGACTGAGGAACCTTAATAATTTATCACATGGAGACCCCCAGAAGCCCTGTCCCCCTGAACTCTTCGGGGCTGAGGGAGGGGCGGGGGCTCCAGGAGCTTCCTGAGAGGGCTGTGTGCTGGGGGCTAAGGTGACACATTCAGTCCCAGGCACAGAGAACATACACTCAGGAAGTGAGGAGACGGACAGACCCCTTCTTCAAGCATGGGGTCAGGTCCCCCCCACGAAGGCACAATGGCAGGGAAGGTTTGGCAGTGGTTGAGTGTCAGGGGTCGACAAAGGACACCATGATATAGCGAGTGCCCCAGGTTGTGGGCAGCCCCTCGTGGTAGTGGGTGAGGCGGCCAGGGTGCAGGAGCCCCCAGCCCTTCCTTGGGGATGAGACCACGCAGTCGTAGCGCAGGAAGCGGCAGCCACCTCCCTGGGAAGAGGAGAAGGGAACAAATGGAGTAGGCAGACGTGGGGCCTGGGGAGCGGGCAGGTAGGAGGGGGTGGGGCAGCCAGGTAAGTGGGGAGGGCGGGTATGGACCCGGGTATCCGTGTATCCGCAGACAAGGGAAACCCAGAGGAAGGGATTCGGGAGGTGACACCCGCCAAATAACTGGGAAATGGGAAAAGGCCGGGCCACAGGCAGGGAGGCAGCTGAGGGGAGCGTGCAGGGGCTCTGGGGGGATGTCGGGGCTTGAGGACAAGTGTGTATGTGGAGGGGCAGGCGCACCTCGTAGTCCAGGCCCTTGTGATTGAGGGCAACGTTGAGGGTGAAGGTGGATGAGTCGTGGTGTGGCCGCAGAGCGGGCTGCTCGTCCGGCCGATAGCGGACCACAAAGTTCATCACTGCCCGAGTCTGGGGGACACAAGAGAAGAGGCGGCAGGGATGGCCGTGAGGTCCAGGGGGTCTTCTGGGGAGATGACAGCCCTGTCTGGGGAAGAGGCCCTTGCGTGGAAGGGCCTCACTGCTAACAGGGTCTCAGCCTGGCTGCTCCCCAGGCCACCCTCTACAGTGTCATGCCTGGGGACTGGATGCCATGGAGATCCCATGAAGCCCCAGACACTATGGGGGCTGAAAGAGCTCTGTGGGGAGATTCCAGCCTGGGACTGGGTAGGGCGGGTGGAGGAGGCAGCGGCAGGTCAGTGGCCCACCTTGGTGTGGTAGCCCGGGAACAGGCTCTCGGTCATGGGCCCCACGTAAGTCCGCAGTAGCTGCAGCCACTGGTCCTCATAGCCCACTTGCTTCATGTGGATGTCCACGGTGGGCACGTTCTCGTAGCCTCCAGCCAGCCTGGAATCCTGTGGCCAGTGGTCACTGAGCCACCCCCCATGCCCTCTGGGTGTGGCCTCCCCCGTAGCAGTGCCGGACTCTTCCCCCTTCTGCCCCCCAGGCCTTAAAACCTGTGCTCCCTCCATCTGGAACAGTCTTCTCCGCTACTTCTCAGCTTGACTAACTGCCACTGGCCCTTCAAGTCTTGGCTAAGATGTCACCTTGCCTGTGAAGCCCCTTGGTCCTCCCAAGTCTGGGCCAAGGCCGCCCTGCGGCTCCCACAGCACCTGGGCTGCCCATCACAGCCTTAGAAGCCGGGTGACCACTGCTGCCTACGGGAGGGCAGAGCCCGGCTGGCACGAGTCATCACTGCACGGCTCTGTCTAGGGCAGTACCCCAGTAAATATTTCTTGAATGAATGACAGCAGTTGTACCACCAGGGGCCGCTCCCTCTTTGGGTACCCCTCACTCCTCCCACTCTCCTGACTCCGTTGCCCCCGGACCGGACCTCGCATCCCCCTCCTCCTGGGGGCCCCCCCTCCCTCTCTGCCCAGCCCCCACCTCGTGCCGGCCTCCTGACCACTGGCCGTAGTGCTCCATTTCCTCCACCAGCTCGTCGCACATCTGGTCTGACAGCAGCGGGAACCAGTATACGTCTGGGCACGGCTGAGGACAGGGGCAGGGGACGAACAGGGCTAGGGTGATGCTGCTGAACACGGGAAGGGGACAGGCGGCACAGGCAGGCAGGACAGAGCAAGGAGGAGGAGGGAAGGTGGGATGAGAGCAGCTGGGGACGGGCCAGGCTGAGGGTGGCACAGCACAGGTGGCAGGAGGGTCCCAGAGGCCTGGGTGCTGGGACCGTGGTTTCCGAACTTCTTTACATCAATGCATCCTTTGTTAAAGATGTGATTGCACCCACAACGGCAAGCGGAGTCCCTCTGATGAATGCCGGGGGTGGGGCTGGAGCCCTACCTGCCTCCATCTTGCCTGAGCAGGGAGCTCAGGGTGAAAATGGTTAATCCGGGCGATGCGGGGGAGCAGGGGCAGATGCCCTGGCCATGGGGCAGGCGGGGGCCTGAGCTGGCTCACCTGCTCCACCATCTCCTGCCCTTCCAGGGCCCGGCTGTAGTTCTCGTGGATGTACTGTTCCTTCCAGTCCTGCGGGGGGCGGAGCATGTCAGACATGTGTCCCCTTCACACCCAGCCCAGGGAGTGTTGGGCTGAGGGTGGGGAACGTGCACACTCTGAGTGAGGCCCCACTCACGACGGGGTTGTCGAAGATCTGCCAGAGGTCAGGGTGCAGGTGGTCTGTGTCGTACCGGGAGGTAGCCAGGAGCCGGCCGAATTCCTGCTGATTGCTGAGGTGGAGGAAGATGCCCTGGGGTGGGAGGGTGGGGGTGATGCAGCAGATGCCAGAGGGCTGCCCCTTCCCTCCCAGCACCCGGCCCCCAGGCACTGCACCCCAGGCCTGACAGCCACTCACCTTGTCCCGCAGGCTCTTACAGAAGGCCATGTCCGGGTCAGTGTCACTGCCTGAGAACACCTCCCTCTGGGGCAGCTCCTTCCGCAGGGTCTCCCCACGTATCACGTATGCCTGGGATATGTAGGGCACATTCCACACGCTCCTGGAGGCACCAATGCCAGGGTCGGTGAGGTGGGCGGCCCCCAAATTCTTCCCAGTTCATCCCAGGAAGTCCTTCCCTCCAGACATTGCAGTCCTTGAGCCTCAAGGCCCACCCATGTCCCATTAAGCATGACTGGTCACGACCACCCCAAGCCATGGCACATCCGACCGGTGAGTAGCCTGGGCCCTTAACGGCAAGGGGCTGGGGGCTGCGCGGGCCCCAGGTCGGAGGGGGTGGGTGAGGGGGGTTGGCTGCCGGCCCGGCAGGACTCACACTCGCTTCCGCTGCACCAGCTCCACGTAGTCCTCGGAGCGCGCGTAGTACTCATCTGGGCTCAGCGCTCCCCAGAAGTTGGACCAGAGCTTGCCATGGCGGGACAGCATGGGCGCTATCACCTTCCTGCGGACAGGTGGCCGTGACGGCTGGGCAGAGGGGAGCAGGCCTCAGGGAGCCCCATGCCCAGGAAGGAGTGGGGTCCCAGGGACTACAGGGGCGCCCTGACTGAGGGGGACAAGTGACCTGTTCTCCTCAATGAGGATGCGCAGGGTCTGTGGGTTGGTAAGGACTGTGTCGGCATCCAGGCTGAAGTAGAACTCACACTCGGGGTCCTGCCGACAACTGTCCCTGGAGGTGACAGACCCACAGAGAGAAGTTGACACGGGCAGGTGGGGGGAGGGGCTGTAGGACGAGGGGAAAGCCTCCACCCCCAGGTCCTCTGCTAGTCACGAGGGAGGGGATGGTCTCGTGGGGCTGCGAGAGCAAAAGTGCAGAGGCCCAGGAGGGGCTGGCTGGGTGACAGGTGAGGCAAGGGCCATGCAGCAGGTGGCAGCACCCCCAGCCCACCCTCCTCCCTGCCACCCTCCCCGCCCAGCACCCGCTCACATGGCCATGTCCCTGGCCTCGCCCGGGCTCAGGGCCTCCTCTGGCCCCACCAGCTTCACAGCTGAGAAGTGGTCCTGGAGCTGTGGCCAGGAGTCTGCGATGTGGGGCTCATGGAACACTTCCTGGGGACAGGGGAGATGGCAGAAAGATGGTGCCGCAGGGATGTTGGCAGGGAGCGAGAGGGAAGGAGTTTGGGATCGGGGGCAGGAGTTCTGATCAGGGCAGGGGAAGGGTCCCCAGGGAGGACCCACGTGACTGTCCCCTCCCTGTACCCAGGGAAGGTCCACAAGGGAGGGGCTGCCAGGGTGTCTCACATTGTTGTGTAGGAAAAGGGTGACCCGGTCAGGGGGATAGTCCAGGAGCAGCAGCCGCTGCAGGAAGCGGGGCAGAAACGGGGTAGGTTGTTCCACAAACACGGCCAGAAGCACCCGGGGGGGAGGCTGGAAGACACAACATGATGGGGCTCAGAGGAGAGCCTGAGCCTGCCCTCTGCCCCCAAACCCCAACCAGGTGTGAGGGCCCGATGAGCTGTGCCCCCACCCCTGCCCAGTGTGCTCTGCCTGCACCCCAACTCCAGTGCCCTCATGCTCCACCCCGGCAGCCCCTCACCTGCCCCCCCGGGAGTGTCCTCCGGTCCCGATTGCAGAACCCACAGCCTCCCTGAGGAGTCCAGCCATTGGGGACATAGTTTCCCAGGTAGTTCAGCTGGAGCTGTTGGGGAGAGACATGCATGGCTGAGGCAGAGGAGTCCAGGGGCAACGGCGAGGGGTCAGGGGACAGGTGGGGAAAGAGCGGCAGGGGAGGAGCCTCTCCCAGTTCCTCTGCTGCGGGGGCTGGGGAGGGCCGACTTCTCAGAAGGGTTACAGGTGTCTAGTGGCTGGGGAAGGGCAGGGGAAGGGGTCACTGGGAGCACCTTAGTGGGACCGTTTCCATGGACCACAACGGGGAGGGTGTCATAGGCCACGTTCCGGATTCGCACACGATTCCGATCAAACTTTAAAACTACTTCATCTGGGGAAGAAAGGCCAGGCTTTAGACTCCCTTTCTCTGGGAGCTGCCAAGCAACAGCTTCTTCTAAATACGGGGGGGGGGGGTGTGTGTGTGTGTCTCAATTTCTCTCAGGGATGAAGGGATGCCTGTGTCATCCTGGACTGTGGCTCTGTCGTGGCAGGAGCCCTCGGCTTCTGACTAGGCTGCTACCCTGGAGAGCTCCACCACCTACTTCCTGTGTGACCTGGGTGAGTCACAGCTCCTTAGGGAGTCAGTTTCCTCCTCTGTACAAGGTAGATAACCAGGGACTTTCCCTGCGGTAAATGAAATCACACAAGTACAGCCCCGGCCTGGTGCCTTGGCGGGGCAAGCCTCTGCTGCTACTGCTGCGACTTCGTACTATGAGCACGGTGCGCCACACACGCTCAGCCACCCAGGTGTTCCGTGACATCAACGTAAAGGTGAGCTATACCCAGCCCAGTCCCACCAGGGGCCCCTCCTGGTTCGGGACCCTCTCATCGCCCACCTCCCATGGCCTTCCTCCTCACCTAAAGCCCCATTGAGGTTCTGAAAGATCCGGGATTTATGGTCCAGATTAAGGCCGAGCTTCTCCTGCACGGGACGGGATGAGATGGGACAGTGAATGGAAGAAGGGCGGGAGGACATCGTCTCTCTCTTTTTTCTTTACATTTTTCCCCACCCCCCTTCAGCCCTCCTCTCCCATCCAGCCCCTACTCCCACATGGCTGCAGGGTGCCTCCACTCCTTCGCCCCTCCCCACCCTCAGTCCTGGGTCCAGGTAGAGTCGCGTGTAGAACAGTTGATCGTCATCGTCGTCCTTGTACTTCCACTGGCGGACGATCTGGTGGATGGTGGGGGCGAAGCCGATGAATCCTGGCAGGGAGGGGAGGTGTGACCCCAGGACCCCTAGGGCCTGTCCTCACACCCTCTCCAGCCCTCAGGCACTTGGAACATGGCCATGCCCCACCGCTCTTGGCCCCTCTGCCTCGGGCACTCTGTCACTCACCACCAGAGTTGAGGAAGCGCTTCCCCGTGCCCACCTCAGGGTACTGCTCTGCCAGCCCCCACTCGGGCCAGCAGAAGCCCTCTGCAGAGAAGAGCAGGCGGCTGCCACTCTGGACAAACTTCTTCAGCAGCTCCGAGGGGCTGCCAGCCAGAATCACATCATAGCTAGGCATGGAAGGGGAGAATGAGCAGGAGGCCACTAGGAACCTCAGCATCCTTAGCCTTCCTCATGTTCCCCCTCCTTTCTCCCCAGCCCCAGCCCCTTTACCTGTCCACAAACATGATGACCATATCCTCCCGGTCTGCATATTTCTCCATTTCCTTCCTTAGCCACCTGACCTTCTGCCCTCCACCAACGGTTCGGGCCACATCACCCCCTCGCCACTCCTCTCCCAGGCCCAGGGTCTGTGGGGGAGACCCGCCATGCCAGGGAAGGGCTCAGCCGGCCAAAATTGGGGGCGCTCCTGACCAGGCTCACCGTGGGGACCCAGACATCCAGCCCTCAGCCCACCCCTCCTGCGGGGACCCCTTCCCAGGGGCCTGAGGGCTTTCCCCCTCCTCACCCGCACAGTGTAGTTGAAGAACTCAGCAGACTGCAGGAAACGCCGGTATCCCTCCGTCTCAGCTGTGGCCACGGTGATCACCAGCAGCTTCTCTGTCACCAGTCAGGAATTGGCACTTGTGACCCACCCCCGCCCCATGCCCCACGTGTCTCGCTCTCCGCAGGCACCTCCACTTCCCTGTGACTCTACTACTCTCATTTTTCTCTTCTTTCCCATTCCCTCTTAAACTCTTTCCACCTCGGGTCACTTCGACCCCAGTGAGAGCGGGGTGGGAGTGACACCAAGGAATTCGGGGTCAGTTCGCCCGGGGAGGCTGGAAGTCCCAGTTCAGGGTGGGGAGTGGCCGAGGGGCCGCGAGATTCAGTTCCAAGGAGCGCTCTGGGCAGGGCAGAGGCAGGACACCCCCGGGAGCCCCCGACCCCCTCTCGGACCAGGTTGGCAGACACGTCAGCCCGGCGTCCACTTGGTCGGGCCGGCCCTTCCCGAATTCTCACCTGGGTTGACGGGACTGCTGCCCCGGGGCCGGTCGGAGGCTGAAGCAGCAGGAGGCGGCGGCCGCAGCAGCAGCAGCAGCGGCAGCAGGAGCCGGGATCCCGGGCCCGACCGGGCCATGACGGGGAGCGGGCCGGGACCGCACACAGGTCCGCACCGGGCTCGGCTGTGCGCCTGGATCCCAACTCTGGAGAAGGAGGAACCCGGGCTGCTGTGCGGCCCGCCGCGAGGAGGAGCAGGGCTGGGGCTCCGCCCTGGAAAAAAGGCGTATCCGGAGGCTACAGAAAACTCTAGATGCTGGCGCCGCAGACAAGGCGAGGATTGTCCCGGGCGCCTGGCCGGGGGCGGGGGAGGGCGGGAGACCCGGACTTAAGTCCGAGGCAGCCGGGCTCTGTGCCTACCTGACACATGTGGAAACTGAAACCCGGAGAGGGGAAGTGACCCCTCGCGGAGGGTCTGGCGGGACGCGGAGGCGGGGCCTTGCCACAGCCCAGCCCGGCATAGCCGGGCGGAAGACCGGGAGAGCGAGGCTCTGGGGGCGCTTGGAGCGGGGACCAGTGGAGGAGCGGGGGCGGCAGGGAGGCAGAAGGCTGCGGAGTCTGCGGCGGGACTGGGCCCCGGGGGAGCTAGGGTGTTGAGCTTTCAGCAGAGGGCCACCAGGGACCTCTCGGATTGCCCACTAAAGCCTGCCACTTTCTTTAACAGTCCGGCCCACCACCTCTACTGCCCCGGGAGAAGCTTCAGGGGCTGCCTCTGTGATGATGGCATCTTCAGAAGAACCAAAAGAAGATAATGTTTTTCGAAAGACCCCTGACACCACTTTAACTTTAAAGTGACCCACTAAATTTACACAACTACACTGACGCCGGAAGGAGTTTTGCCCCTATAAAACATGGCGGAAAGCTTTCTTGTCTCCAAGGGAACATTACGTAAGGAGTCTAAACGGTGGGGAATCGTTCTGCGCACGCGCAAAAATACGTGCCGCCGGAAGTGATGGTGCCCCACCTGAGCCGTAGGTTTTAGTACGCGTGCGCAGTAGGCTTTTCCGGCAGCTGTGTTGTGCAAAATGGTGGAGAAGAAAACCTCGGGTATGTGAACCCCCCGCGGTTCGCCCCCGTTCTCCTCCCAGGTCCAAAGAAGGCCTAGAATTTCCTCACCCAGTTATTCGTCTCAAATCCCTTACCCAACCCTCGGGTTCTGGCCTTGGGGCAGCCCCTAAACCACGTTTTATTGATGCCTGCTCCAAGCTGGGTGCAGGGGATGGACAGTAGAAAGATCCCAGTTATCCAAGAACTGGCTTTCTGGGGCCGGGGCGGGGTGGAATGGGGGACAGACACGCAGACCTACCACTGCATTTCAGAGTGATAGGCGCTATGGCAAAGGCAAAGGCGCTGGGAAGGCGGGGACCGGGAAGGCGCGGAAGGAAAAAGAACAAAAACGCTTTAATTGAGTCGAATTAAAATTCCGCTTGGTGTACGTGCACGGGAACTCCTCTCCGGCAGCGGGAACCGTACGTGCAAAGGCAAGAAGGAAAAGGCAAGTCGCTTAGGAAGCCAAGTTCACAGTTTGGAGCTTGCAGAGAAATAAGAAAGGCTGGAGGGCTGGGGAAAGGTTATATTTTGAAAGGCATTATATACACTGCTGAGGAGTTTTATGGAGAGGCAGCGGAGAGCCATCTATGGCTTTTTAGGCAAGGGAGTGACGAAAGTGAATTTATCTTTTACAACGGCAGTTCTGGCTTCAGTGCAGAGGACGGATTGGAGGAATTAGAACAACACTAGCCAGTAGAACTTTCTGGATGATGGGAATGATCTTAATCTGTGCTGTTCAGTATGGGGTATTAGCCACATGTAGCTAGCTGTTGAGCACTTGAAATGTGGCTAGTGCAACTGAGGAATTTTAAATTTAATTTTTTTTAAATGACAGTATTATCTGCTATCTCAGAAGCTTGGCTGACCAGACTTTTATTTTAGCCTTCCTGTCTGATGGAAATATTCCAACTCCAGTAATTTCTTGGGGTGAGGAGCAGCCTGTGCAGGAAAACTAACATTGGAATTGGGCTGACTTTAGATAAATTAGGACTACAGTTTGCAGCCTTGGTTGTATATGAGAATCACCTGGAGACTAGAGAGCTTTTCATTTATTTAAAAATTTGTGGCCGGGCGCGGTGGCTCATGCCTGTAATCCTAGCACTCTGGGAGTTCAAGACCAGCCTGAACAAGAGCAAGACCCCGTCTCTACTAAAAATAGAAAGAAATTATCTGGACAACTAAAAATATATAGAAAAAATTAGCCAGGCATGGTGGCACATGCCCTACTTGGGAGGCTGAGGCAGAAGGATTGCTTAAGCCCAGGAGTTTGAGGTTGCTGTGAGCTAGGCTGACACCATGGCACTCTGGCCTGGGCAACAGAGCAAGACTCTGTCTCCAAAATTTGTTTTTTTTTTTTTGTTTTTTTTTTTTTTTTAGAGACAGGGTCTCACTATGTTGCCCAGGCTGGTCTAGAACTCCTGGCTTCAAGCAATCCTCCCACCTCTGCCTTCCATAATTCTGGGATTACAGGAGTGAGCAAGCACACACTTATTGGATCTTCATTCGTCTAAATTTAAATTTACATAACCACATGTGACTAGTGGCTACCTTATTGTATAGCACAAGTCTAGAGGCTGGAAGGCCAGTTCGGGTTACTGAATAGTCCAGATAAAAAGAGGTGAGGGTTGGGACTTTGCCAGATTGACTTTCAGTAAATCTAATAATTTCACTCTTAAAACCCCTCACTGGATCTCTATCACTCTTGTCATATAATCCACAAATTCAAATTCCTTTAGGCACTTAAGACTCCTAATGATCTGCCTCTTTTATATTCCTCCCCTCCCCCACTTCATACACCAGCCATACTGAACTTCGTTCAGTGTTTTGAAAGTCACCACAGTCTCCCATCCAGGCCTTCTCTCATGTTTGGCACCGAGGCCTGAAACACTCTGCTCTCTTCCCCAACCAGGCTATTCATGTTAGGGCTTAACCTAGACTTACCTTCTTCTGGGAAGTCTTCCCTGACTGCCCTAAGGCCAAGTTAGGTGTTTCTGTCTTGTGTTCTGTAGCACTTTGTACTTCCCTCTCCCAGCATATACTGTGTGTACTGTGCTTGTTTGTTCACTCATTTGTGTTCCACACTAGACAGTAAGCTCTTGCATTCCCAGAACCTAGGGCACTGCCTGGCACATGGAAGGAAGACAGTATATATATGGCATGGTGATCAAGATCGTGTGTTTCGATGCTGGGCAGTTCTGGCTTTGAGCTATGCCACTTATGAGCAATGTGAACTTTGGACTATTTCTTAACTGGGGATGATGATAGCTATCTCATTGGATTGTTGTGAGGGTTAAATGGCTCAGTTTATGCAAAGCTCTTAGTTAATACCTGGCTCATAGGTGCCCGGCAAGTTTTTGCTACTGGTGCTGCCCCTGCTATTAGTATTATGGTTCACAGGCACTGAAATGAATATTTATTGAGTAAAGCAATATTTTGTGTAGTAGTGTCAGAACCTGGTGAACAGCTAATGTGGTAATGAGGAAAGAGGTTTAAAATAATTCCTAGGTTTCTGGTCTGGACATCTGCATAGATGTTTCCATTCCCTTAGACTCTGCAGGAGGAGAAGCAGACTTTAGCTGGGGAGATTTTTAATATTGAGTTGCAGCATCAGTGGGGCCATCAGGTGGTTTCCTGCAGCAGCTGCACGGCCAGTTCTAGAGCTGAGGAGAGGGTTCTGGGTTGAGAGAATCATTTTGGAGTCATTTGCTCATAGGTAATAGAGCCATGTGTTTGGATTAGAAATCCCAGGAAGAGTGCGTGGGCTGAGGGAGACAAGAGGGACAGCCACCTTTGTAGAGACAGGAAGAGCAGCCAACTGGAAAACTTTGCCAGACCTGGAGGAGGAGGAGGACGAGGACTGGAGTCCTGTCAAGGAGGCAAACAAAGGGGCTCTTTCTACCCAGGGAAGGTAGTCAGCACAGTCACAGGGTGTAGGGAGCTGGAATCAGGAGGAGTCTAGGAATGCACACTGGAGTTGGCCCTAGGAGGTCACCAGCGCCCTGAGTGTGGGTGGTCCCCACCGGCTTTCAGGTGGGAATCAGATTGATGGGGTTGAAGAGCAGATGGGAGGCAAGGACACATCATGTGGCCACTCTGAAAGGAGAGTAGCCATGAGGGCGGGAAGACCCGTGAGAGTGCAGCAGGCTTTTCTGTTGAAGGGAATGTGCCAGCTGAGGCGAAAGGGTTGACGATGCCGGAGGGAGGGGAGGAACTCGAGCTGGAGGGTTGGGTTTCGTGGTGGGGCTTGGGGCAAGGGGTGCTTCCACTTGGAATCCTGTTTGCTGGTGGGCTGATGGGTGGGCATGTCTACATCCGGATGGACCCAGACTCCTTTGGGGTAGGAAATGAGATTGCTGAGCAGTGAGGCCACATGCATTAAGGTCCGAAGCCCTGAGTGCATAGTGGTCTCCAAAGTCCGCACGGTCGTGTGATCCCTGCTCCTGCCAGCAGCGGGATGTCTCTAGGGGGGTCTCACCGACTGGGTCTGGGATTGGGAGGAAGGGCTGGCCAAAGGGCTAGACAGCAGGCATGAGAGACTGAAACTGTCTCAGCCCGCTGGGAAGGAAGCGAAGGCAGAGGGCTGCCCTCCTGGGAGAAGACCTGGGGGACTGAGGGCTTGGTGACTGGGACGAGATCAGAGAACTGTGGCTCCCCACCCCGGGGGCATCTTTCATGCACCGCCTAATGCTGAGGCCGCCAGCTTCTCTTTTTTCCATGCCCCCCATAACTCTGCTTGCCCTGCCCCATCTAGTCCGTTCCCAGGACCCTGGGCAGCGGCGGGTGCTGGACCGGGCAGCCCGGCAGCGTCGCATCAACAGACAGCTTGAGGCCTTGGAGAATGACAACTTCCAGGATGACCCCCATGCAGGACTGCCCCAGCTGGGCAAGAGGCTGCCTCAGTTTGATGACGATGCAGACACTGGTGAGGCGGGTGGAGGGAAGAGGGTGGGACGGGCCCAGTGGGACAAGGCTGAAGGGAGGGAGAAGAGTCTGCCCAGGTCAGGGCTGTGGAGGACCCAGGAGCCCCTTCTGTCCCTGTCAGCGACCGGTCCTGTGGCTGTGAGCAGCTGTGTTGCGTTTATGTGCCTCAGGTTCCTCTCGTGTGCAGGCTGGAGAAGATGGAGTAGATGAGCTCTGGCATAAAGCCTGAGGTTTGGGGTATGGAGGTGGCAGTCGGCTGGGATTGGAGAAGTGGGGTGAGGGGCAGACTGAGCACCCAGGGGAGCACGTGGGTACTGGGAGTGACCAGCCACAGAAAGGTGGAGTCTTCCTTGGCAAGTGTCAAGCAACTAATTGCCCTTGACCCATAGGAAAGAAAAAGAAGAAAACTCGAGGCGATCATTTTAAACTTCGCTTCCGAAAAAACTTTCAGGCCTTGCTGGAGGAGCAGGTGAGATGGACACTAGCCTGGGAGGACCCCCAGGGAAGGGACTGGCCTGTGGAGAGCCTGGTCCCTGGCGGGTGTTTGCCGTGTGGGTGTACAGAGGAGTCACAGAGCCTGTCCCCTATCTGCAGAACTTGAGTGTGGCTGAGGGCCCCAACTACCTGACAGCCTGTGCGGGCCCCCCGTCACGGCCCCAGCGCCCCTTCTGTGCTGTCTGCGGCTTCCCCTCCCCGTATACCTGCGTCAGTTGTGGTGCCCGGTACTGCACCGTGCGCTGCCTGGGCACGCACCAGGAGACCAGGTGAGTGTGGGACCTCACCCGCTCCACCCACGCGTCCCCAGGCCTCTCTCCTCATCCTGGGCTTCCTGTCTGTCTGCAGGTGTTTGAAGTGGACTGTGTGAGCCTGGGCGTCAGAGGCAGGGCCTCCATGTGTCACCCGGCTTTTGAAAGGCATCACCAGAAGGACGGGTCTCCCCCTGGACTGAGGGAGGAGCCACTCACCCAACAAAACTGTGTCTTACCTACCAGGGAAGACCAGTCTCACATCTGGGGACTGTGGCGGGAGGTGGGCTGAGCCCACTGAGTGCTGTTGTAATAAAAGGCCTGGTGCCAGGAGCCTGCCAGTATGATCGTGGGGTGCTTGGGGGCGAGGGTGATGGGTCACCTGTCTCTCCTACTCGCTGCCCCGTCTCTCTTCCTCCTGCCTGCCACTCACCCCTTCCACTGTCTGCCCCTCTGTGTCCCTGAGCATGAGAGATTTCGTCACCTCCCACCCCCACATCTGTGCCCTTCTTGGCTTCTGCTTTATGTCTTTTTTTGGTCATTGATTGTGTGTTTGCTTTTTATTTCTCCAGCTACTCTGAATATTGTGAAAGTATAGTTGGTTCCAGGGCTGGGGAGACGGGTGCAAGATGACGTACTGCAGAGGGGGCCAGCCTGTCTTTATCGTCAGGCACTTAACCAAATGGGAGAGGTTGAGCCTTGGTCCTTGGTGTCACCAGCCTAAGAGAGCAGTTGTCCTTAGGAAGCCCCTGTTATCAGGGGCTGCAGTATGTGAAGTTATTAGCTGCACAGAAAACCCAGAAGTTTCTGGGAAGCAGGGGGCTATTCATGGTATAGAGGCTCCTGTTCTTGGTGGCCCTGGATGCTGTGACTTGGGTGGTACTAGGACTTATACCTACATCTTGTCTAGGTGGTTGCAAGCTGTAATTTTGTAAGCTCCATGGAGTTGCTGTTTTAAGCCCAGCACCCTGTGAAACACATAGTAAAGCAGGTACTTAGTAAGTACTTGTCAAACAAATAACTTCATTAAAATATTAATGAGATCCAGCAATGTCAGTGTTAGGTGCTTTCTTAGACTCCTTTCCCTGCTTTTGGTGACTTTCTTGGGAGCTGACCCAAATGTCCCCAGTGTTTTCCTGAGGAACTGATTTCCCTTTCTCCGAAGACTTGCTGCTGGGCATGTGATGTTGGTGACAGCTTTTTTGGATGGTGATGATGTCAGGGTTTAGAGAGAAATCCAGGTGTGGTGTCTTTTAAAAATGGCTTTAAATTCTTTGGCCTTCCACCAAAAGGTGGGGTGTTTGACCCTTCCCTTAGCGTCTGGGCAGGCTTATGACTGCTTCATCCAGGAGAGAATGGCAGAATCGAGGCCTTGCGATGTTCACATCTGGGTCGTGAAGGCAGTTTAGTTTCTGCCTTGTGGGCTAGGACACTTGCTTTTGGGTCCTTGAGCCACCAAGTGGGAAATCCAAATATCCCAAAGCTGCCATGCTGTTAGGAAGGCCAGGCTACACGGAGAGGCCACTCAGGTGGTCAGGCCACCAGTGGGTGCAGGTGCTCCCATTGACAGCCCAGCTGAGCCAAGCCTGAGTCTTCCCAGTGCAGGCCTCAGTCATGCGAGTGGAGGTGCCGCCACATCGTTCCTGCCCCTGGTATCAAGTCTCCCTCAGCCGTTTGAGTCTTCCCAACTGTGTCCTTAAACATCACGGAGCAGAGACGAGCCATCTCTGCTGTGCCTGTCTAAATTCCTGGCCTACAGGATCATAAACAGTTGGTGTGTGCCATTGAGTCGTGGGATGGTTTGTTAGCAGTGACAGTAACTGGGCCCCAGGCATCCAGTTTGCTGGCTGCCACCTCTGACCTAGGCTTATTGTCTCTCCCAGGAAAGGGGCCTCTCTGGGGTCTCAGCCTCCTCTCCTTCCCTTTATCTTTTCCTCTCCACCAAGTACACTCAAGCAAGAAAATAAAAGTGGGAAAGACTTTCTGGTCTGGCTGAATGACACCGTCTGAGCTGCTCTGTGGCGTCCTGCCTTGGGGCTCCCATCTGATTCGCACTGTCAGCACTGTCTGCGTTTATTTCCTAACTTCACTGACTTTGTTTCATATTTTGTTGTTACAAAGAGTCACATAGGTTCTGTTTGGTGTAACGTATCTCCTCAGTGATGCACTGAATGACATTGGGCAGACAGAGCCGGACCCCAAGGGCTTCCTGTTGCTCTGATGCCGGTTGGCTCCACTGTCACCCATCGATGTCCAGGAAGCTGATTCCAGGATCTCTGGACCCCCCTTTAAAACCATAACTCCCCAGGGAAAACCTTGAACAATTTTTGCCAGCTTCCTTTGTGCTAGGGGAGACTTGTTCCCTACCTTGGGAGACACCTGGTCATTGGGAAATCTACACTATGCCAAAAGCTTCCAGAAGCTAAACCTAGTGTCATGTGATAGGGGAAGCACTACCCTTTCCAAGGAGCACAGGAGAAGAGGAGGTTAGTGCCAGGATCTGGAAGGCTCGGGAAAGGGGGACTTACTCCCAAAGACCTCAATGAGTGTTGGTTTTTATTGAGGGGAATTAGGATAGCCAAGGATTCTGGGAAGCAGAGAAGTTGTGTCTCCAGTCTTGGAGAAATCCTGGTCCCACTAACCGGTTGTGTAGCTTGGACAGGTCACCGCACCTCTGACTTTGTGACAGCCACCTCACAGATGCTGCAAGGATTAACTGGGACTGTGCACACAGCGCAGGGCCTGGCATGCAGTGAGTCCTCAGTGAATGAGAGCTGTTGGTACCGCCCGAGACCTGCAGTGGTTTGTTGAACTTCACTGCCAGCTCCCTCGGAGTAGCCCCAGCACCTGGCACACGGCGGTTTACATTTCTGTTTGCTCCTAGGTTGTGAGTTCTTTGAGGGCAGGGACCATGTCTTGGCGCCCACTCTGGCTCCTGGCAGAGAAGCAGCTCAGTAAATTTGAAAAAGGGCAAATGTGTCAATGGCCCTTTATAGCTGTGTGACCACTTGTGATGGATGGAGAAATCAAGACTCAACCTAGTGCCCATGTTAAGGCACACCCTTCAATGCTCAATTGTGAAGCTTGGCTTGGGCTGGTTTTCCTGAGGGGAAGGGGTGAGAGGAGCAAAGCTGGCATTCAGAAGAGGAGGAAGGGGCTTTGGGGTGGGGCGGAGGAGACTTTGTGTTGGAGGCACCTGGGGGTGTCAGAAGTTGTAACTGGATTTTGTCCTCCTTCACTGGGGGGGGGCACTCCCTTGTCCCTTCAGGATGGTAAGACACTTTTAAGGCATCTGTCTCGTCTTTGAGACAGAAGTCCCCTATCCGCTAACAAAGCAAGTCACGTGGCCCAGGACTTGGCAGGGATAGGGTGTTGCACTGAGGGTCTCCATGACACAAGCTTCCCAGTGCCTGGGCTCTTGTGCAGTCCCTTCCACGTGGACTCTGGACTTGGCCTATGGGATGCCCGCACACTTTATGAAAGCAGAGTGTGGAGGGGTAGGATATACAAGTTTTCGCAGACTTGTTGGCCCTGGGACCCTCTATGTAGGGAGCGCCCAGGAAGCACCAGTGCTTCTGGGTGTGGAGCCCAGTAGGAAGCCTTGATGGGAAGGTGTGTCTGAGGCCTGGGGAGCAGACAGGTTGGTGATGCTGGTAACAGTAGTGACAGGAGCTGCAGCCTCAGCGGAAAGTGATGAATTTGATGTGCCTGAAGCTCAGCCTGGTGAAAATATACTGGGGGTGGGTATGCTTGTGAGGAGGGGCCAGAGGGCCCCTGCAGAATGCTGATGTGGGTGCTCTCTCTCTGGGAGAGGGTGGATGCCAGCAAGTTAGTGAGATGAGGGAGAAAAGGAGAGGGGCCACCCCCAAGCAACTGGTCACTCGTCAGTGCTGTGGAGGATGCTGGCTGGGATAGGGCCCCGTTCCTCCTCTTCACAGGATGTCAGGCTTTGTTCTGGTGGCCTTATTGTTCTGTCTCAAACGGGTGCAGCTTTCTCAGTGCCAGTGGGCCTGCGCCAAGCCCACCCACAATCCAGGACCAGGTCTGAGCTGGACACTGTTGAGCCACGCACACACTGGCAGACTTTTGGAGCCTTTTCTGGAAGCTGTTGAACCTTCCCCAGAGATACATGCTTGCACTAAACCCAGTTAATTTGACACAGAATTTCAAAGGGCTTGGCAGTCCTGATACCCACTCTGGGGCCCAGGTAAAGCAGCTCTGCTCTAGACCAACTGTTGCCTTGTACAGCTTGTTATCGCTGCCCATTATCTGCTCCTTGATAACTGTCATCAGTAATTATGTGCCACTCCTGAAATCACTTGTGGCCACTTCTCTATTCTGCTGGAGGAGGCAACCTAAAGGTTGTGGACTGTGGCAGTCTTGGGTCCAAGAACTGAGTTGACCCCTGGTGCCACCCCCAATGCCTTGCTTGGCTAGCGGCTTCATGACACCCTCAACCCCTGAACAGTCACAATATACATTTATTTATGCATGTATTTATATATAATACACACATTCGGGGACACCTCTGTCCCCTTCACATCCCAGAGCCCAGGCTCAGAAGATGGACGAGGAGGGGTCCAGGCAAAAGGACTTCTCAGAGCAGTTCTCGGCCTGGAAGGCCCTAGGAGTGCAAGGCAAGGGGGCGTGGCCGGGACCCGGAGAGGCGGGTCGAGAGATGGGCGTGGCTTGCGGACACAGGGCGGAGCCTGGGGCCTGGCCTTATCCTAAGGCTGTTGGTGGGAGGGTGGGACCCGGCGGCGACCCCTCTCTGGGGCAGTGGGAAGGAAAATGGGCCTCACTGGCCGCAGCTCCTACACATAGGCGTTTTTGCCGTATTTGCCAAAGCTGCTGTCGCCTTCTTCACCCGACGTGGCGAGGGGCACCGCGGATGCGGAGGCCTTGTAGGGAAACCGGGGGCTGTCGGGAGGGGCCCGGGTCAGAGCGAGGCGTGGCTTCGCCGCCTGCCCGCTTCCCCCTGCCCCGCCTCCGCGCCGCTCGCCCTTCCCTCACCTGGCGGCGGGGGCCTCGTCAGGGCCGCAGCAGCAGGCGGAGCAGAGGCAGATGCCGCCCAGGATGGAGATCAGGGAGGCGCTCCAGCCCAGGTAGAGGGCGGAGCCCAACTCGTACCTGGGACAAGTACGTGGCGGGGGAGCTGGAGGTGAGGCGCCGGCTGGGGGTGGGGACAGGGCCAAGTCCCACCCGCTGTCCCGAGAGAGGGGTCCCCTCACTCACTTGGTTCCGGCGTACAGGGGGTCGAAGAACTCCTGGGTGATGTTGAAGGCGTACCAGGAGATGGCCACCATCCCGCAGACACCTGCGGAGGCGGGAGGAGGAAGGCGGTCCAGGGGGCAGGGTTTGTCGGGGAGGGGGCTTAGGGGAGGGGAAGGCCGGGGCTGCCCAGAGTAGAACTTGGGGCATCAAGTCCAAGAGCAGCAATTTCATCCAATGCCTTCCTGTCCGCCCCAGTTAATAAACCTTCCCACTTCCTGGGGTCAACTGTAAACTCCCCAGTCCAGCACTCAGGACCCTAACTCCATCCCACCTTCCTCCCCTCCCACCACTCTGTCCTCTTTCCCCGCTTCTTGGTCCCATACATGCTTAGTTCACTCCATCACATCATTTCCTCACTTGGAATGTGCCGCATCGAAATCCCACCCACCTGTGAAAGCCTGGCCACCTCTGGAGTTGTCCCAACGGGCCCTACCGGCCCTGTCCTCCCGTCTCCCAAAGCCCTCGAAGCCCTCGCAGCCTGTGACAGGCCTTAGCCGCTGGGTGCAGGGAGTGCCCACAGCCAGGCAGACCCCTGGGCTGGCACCACTCCACCTGCTGGCGGCTTGTCCTGAACTTTCACCTCAACTTTTATCTCTGGAAAACAATACCCACCCTACACCAAGGGCTTATTGTGAGGTGATGTGTGCAGAAATGTTACGGAAGCTGCAAAGCGATGGCCAGTCCTATGGCACTGTCACTGTGCACTCTGTATGTGTGTGTCTAATTCTGGTCGCACAGCCAGGATGTAAGCTCTGGGAGGCAGAGGCTCACTCTCACCTTTGAAGTCCTCCCCACACCTGGCTCATAGTGGAGCTCAAGAATCACTGCTGATGGGCTGATTTGAGCCAAGGGATTGGGGAGTATGATGAGGGTGGAGTGAGCAGGGAGGGAGGGAAGGGCAGCTGTCAATGCCAAGGGAAGGCAAGGCAATGCCAGGAGTAGGGGGCTGGAGATGAGGACAAAGAACCCAGCGTCTGTGACCAAGGGCCACCCCAACCCCCACTGCCGTGCAGCCCCCCACCCATCACCTTCCCCAGTTACCAGCCAACATGTGTAGGGCCCCTGCAGTGGCTGCCAGCTTGGCTTTCCTGGAGAGCATCACGTTCCCAATGTTCGTGCAGCGGAGCCCCACTATGCTTAGAAAGAAGCCGAGGAAGCCCAGGAGGATGGCAGTGATCATGAGTGCCCGGCAGGCCTGGATGTACCCTGGAGAGGAGGACAGCGTCAGTCTCTCCATCCCCTGCCCTCTCCCACTCAGCCAGCCTCTGACAGCCCCTCACGTTCTTGCTCCTCTCTTGTCCCTAAAAGTCCCCCAATCCTCTCCTTTCCCCTCAGGCTCCATCCAGCCTACCCCACTGAGGACTTACACATCCCTCCCTATGAATCTCGGCCCCTCTTGCCAGCTCCCCTCCTCCCTCCCCTCCTCCCCCACACCAGGAGCACTTTGCTTGTCCCTCTGTGATAGGGTTTCTCCTCGGCACTACAGACACTTTGGGCCAGATGATTCTTTGTTCTGGGGGACCGTCCTGTGCACTGTAGGATGTTCAGCAGCATCCTTGACCTCTACCCACTGGGTGCCAGGAGCAACCCCCGCCCCCAGGCCGTGACAATCCAAGTGCAGGGCCACCCTGTTGAGAGCTGCTGCTGGATTAGATTGCTCCTAATCTAATGTGCTGTTGTGCATTATAGACACTGCACCTGAGCACCCCACGCCTGGTTCCTCTCCAAGTCCCTCCCACCCTGGTGCCCAGCACAGTGCCGGACAGGCAAGCTGTTTCTTCCTAGAGTAACCAGTAGGGGGCAGCAGTGCCTACAGCAGAAGGTCTAGGGCAGTTTCAGATCCGGGCCCAGGACTCATCCAAATCAGTCTAGCTCATTTTCTTTCTTTTTCTGAGATGAGGTTTCACTATACGGCCCGGGCTGGTCTTGAACTCCTGGGCTTAAGCGATCCTCCTGCCTCAGCCTCCTGAGTCGCTGGGATTACAGGTGTGAGCCACCACTCCTGGCTTAGCTCATAAATCTTTCAGTGCCTCAGTTTCCCCTTTCTCAAAACTGAGGGAAGCTGCTGGCTCCCACTCTGGCCCTCTCCTCCCTTCTCTGACTTTGATAGTTGCCAAGCACTCCCAAGGACCTTGCACCCCTTTCCTGGGTGCGGCAGTACCATTGGTGCTGAAGGGGAAAGGCTGAGTCCCTGCCAGGAGGAGGTGAAGTGGCCCCAAGATGGGGGGTAGGGAGGAGGGACAAAGTTCTCTGGGAGCACGTCCTTACTCCCAGCCACTCTCTCTGGCCTCCCCTCACCCCGACTCGGAATCCCCAGGAAGCTCCAGCAGTCAAGGGGAGATTATCGAAGGGCCTGAAGCACGTGGGCTGAGTGGTTGGGGGTCGGGGTGCACAGCTGGGAGACGATTAGACGACAGTCCCCTCAGGAGCACAACCAGCCATGGAGTATGAATTCCAGCTCCCCTTCTACCACCTGTGGGACTCTGGGCAGGGGGGCTTAACCTTGCCAAGTTTTTTCAGCTTCTGTAAAAGGAGGTCTCCCCCTGCCGCCCCCAACAGCAGGGCTATTATAGACATCAGGAAAATATGTGGGTGGCAGTACCTAGCACAAGGCCCAGAACCTGCCACCCTCTGCCCCTGCCCCCCAGGGCCTCTGGCCCCTGTCTTTCCTGCACACCATGTCCTCTCTCAGGCTAAGAGCAGCAGTTCCAAGTAGAGCCCCTCTTGGGTGCACAGGCTCACAGCAAAGTCCCCTCCTGACACCATGGTGTGGTTGAGGGGTGGGTGAAGTGGGACTGGCCCTGGCTGCTGAGCTGGCTGCCTCCAGTGTCACTTCTGGCCACCCAGCACTCTGTGCTTCTGGCCCAGATTGTACTCAGCCTTTATAGGGTTTTGGGGGGCACTTTTCCTGCAGTTAGTCCCTGTCACTGCCTCAGGAGGTTCTGGACTAGTTGGGGCACAAGAGACCTACCCAGACCCCTAACCGCTTACAGCATCTCTGACATTTAAGGGGGCAATTTCAAGGAACCCCGCTTCACACCCAGTGTTGGCTTCAGTTCCTTCCCCACCACGGGGTACCTAAAGCACGCCAAGAGAGCAGGCTGGCCCCGAGAGACCCAGCGATGGTGGGGAGTGGCACTGCCTATGGTTCACAGCTACCAATTCTTGGTCTCTGGGCATGGCGCAGACCAAAGAGAGACTCCCCTGGGAAAGTGATGGGGAGGTCTAGTCCCAGGGAGAGAGCAGGAAGCAGGAAGATGCTGCAGCCACCAGAGAGAACTGCTCTGGGCCCAAAAAGCTATAGGCTCCAGCGCTCTAGGAACCTCAAAAAAGACAGTCCTGAGAACCCCAAACACATATGTATACACACGCCTCCTCCTTATAGTAGACGCTCAGGCCTGCAAGACACCTCCCTTGCCCTGAACCAGGCCTTCACAAGGCACCTTTAGAACTAAGCAGATGTGGAGACCAATGTCCCAGCCAGCAGATGCCCAGATGCCCAGGGACACTACTGAGACTGGAAGTGCATCAAACACCAAGAATCCAAGGTGGGGCCTCCTCACTCTGCCCCCCGCCAAAAATAAAATGTTAAACTGTTGAGTGCACGTATGTTAACATCATGTTAACATTTTGTACTTTCTTGACCATCTGTGAACAGGGACTGTTACCATCCTAATCCTACAGATGGGTTAAGATGAAGCTTGTCTTACCACCTGCCCAAGGCACAGAAGTCAGCAGAGGCAGGAGTTGCCCCTGGCAGTCTGACTCCGGTGCCCGCACCTGTTACCCTTAAGATAGAGTGTCACACAAGGGCAGGGGGCCATGTGAGACAAGATCTCCACTCCAATTCCAGATAGGGGCCATCTCCAGCACTCCTGGGTAGAGAAGCCCAGACCCCAGAGCTTGACCCAGGGCCCCTGTTCCCTTATGGCAATACCCAGCCTCCCCTGGGGTCTCTCCAACCTCCCACCCCCTTTGCACCCTGAAGCTTTCCCCACCCCATACCAGAGAGGGCCAGCATGGACGGGAACTCCCAGCAGTTGTAGACTCCCAGGGAGTCAGTAGCACAGCTATACCAGAGGTTCTCGAAGATGGTGTTGGTGGTGATGACACTTCCGTGCACGGTGGACACCCGCCAGTAGCTGTTTGGCAGGGTCACCCCCAGCATCAGCAGCCCCAGGGCTGCCAAGAAGAAGCCAAAGGTTTCCACGGCCACCGACATGGTAGGACGCAGGGCCCTGAGGGGCTGGTGCCCCAGAGAAGGGGAGAGTAGAGCCCCTGGGGAAATTGAAGGGGCTTTGGCTCAGGAGGGTGCCAAGGCAGGCTGGGAGGGAGGGAGGGGAAGGGCGCGAGTCCAGCTGCAGCCTCTGCCTGCCTCTTCCTCAGGCTCAGGTCTGTCTCCAGGTTCTGCCTCCCTCCCTCTCCAGGTCTCTCTGCTTCCTGGCAGGTCAGAGGAGCGAGCCCAGTGCATGCGGCTGGCGAGGAGATGGAGGGAATAAACCAAACAGGCCAAAAGTCCACCCCCTCCCCCCAGCTCTGGGCTGCCCCGACTCCCCGCCCCACAAGGGTGGGGGGAGCGGACTTACCAGGAGTGACGACGGATACAGCCAAGGAGGGGCCCCCAGGGAGGCATTGGGAGCCAAGGGGAAACTCTGTCTCTGACTCAGCTTTCATGAGGGCCGGGAATGGATCAGAGGGACAGAAGAAAAGGTGACTGAGAGACAGACGTGAGGGAAGGTGAGAATGAACTCAGGCCCACACGCAGCCTGCAGGGGGGAAGGATGGGGGAGCACAGCCACCCCCTCAGGGTGGGGAGGACAATCCAAGACACTCAAAGACCTAGGGGTTGGAACATTTGAGTCTCCAAGGAAGATTAACATTGAATGAGGAGGCGGGAAGGTGGGGGAGACCAACAGCTCTGGAGTCCAACCCACCTGGATTTCAGCTCAACCCCACCGCTGACCCCTACCACTGACCCAGGTGACTGGGACAGGCGCTTCAGCCCCTTTGAGCTTGTGTCTGCTTCTGTCAACTAGAGATACCACTCTGCTCACTTCATAGGCTGTCACAGGCAATGGGACCACAGGTCCGAGCTCCCCAAATGTACCAAGTGCTCGATACTTGGGGACTGTCCTGGACTGGGTGCCACAGGGCTGAGTGAGGCCACCAGGCCATCGCTTTCCTCCAGAACTCTAATTCCCCCTCATTGAGTTGATCTTTGACTCTTGGCATCGAACTTGATCCTGCTGCCAAGCGGCCCCAAAGATAGATCACAGGCCCAGAATGTGACCCGTTCAGAATTATCAGCAACTGTCACCAGCTCTGCCAATTATGATGGATTAGAAACTGCTGGGTCCCCAAGCCCACGCTGAGCACCTGTCCTAGTGTGGACACTTCTGTTTTCTGCCCCAGGGTCAGAGCTGGGACAGCCCTGGCTCCCTTCTGGCAAGTGGCGCTAGGGCTCAGTCCCTCAGGGGCTGAGCCTACACACCCAGCCCAGGGGGACATCACTGAGCTGGACTGTATCTCCCTGTTCCCCTTCCCGAGTCAGGCTCCTCCATGCTCCCCTCTGGTGCCTCCTCCCCGCCGCCCAGCTGGGCTGGCCCGGGCTGTGGAACGAGAGGTATGCAGGGAAGCAAAACAGGCCCACGCGGAGCCTGGCACGAGGGGGTGTGGGGCACGGCAGGCTGGGTGGGGATGGGTCGACCTTCCATCCCGCAGGCCAGGGCCGGCACCCTGGGCTTCCGACCTCTCCCAAGGCCCTCCCCACCCCATGCCAATGCCAGTTTCCTTCCCCACGAAGCTCCCTCCCCCCAGGAGGGTGAGGGAGGGGGAAGGGGGGTGTGTGAGAAGACAAATGGAGGGAAGGGCAGGGGTTGGGAGGAATCTGAGGGGGGCCGCTGGTGTGGAAAACTCCAGGTGCTGAGAGGCAGCCGAGTGGGTCAGAGGAGACGGGAGGCATAAATCCCATCCTGTGCCCGTGGCTCTGCCCTTCCCTTCTCCGGTCACTGCTCCCGCCCAGGATTCTAGGGCCATGAAAAGGAGCTTGGGGGAGGAGAGGAAGGAAGGGCGTGGGGTCTGGGCTGCTCTGGGACAAAGGAGGACCCCCCCACGAGCCTAGAGGGTGGCAGCAGGAAGGGACCATGAGTGACCCCCCCACCCTATGCCCAGCAGCGGAAGCCCCTCCCCCAACTCGACGCAGAGGTTCCCAAGCCACAGCCTGATTTTATTTACACTTGTCCCAAAGCACATGATTTGGGGCTGAAGGATGGGTCTCGGGGAAGTGGAAGTTGAAGGCCACATTGGACAGTGGCGGGGGTGCAGGGGAAGGAGGGGGAAGGGACAGTGAAGATGGATGGGCCCCTCTTCCAGTGTCTTCCACGGGCTCCCATGTCACCCTGGGCAGAGGAGAAGGTGCAGTCTCCTTCAGGATTTGGACTTGGACACAGCAAGTCCGATGAGTCCAGCCAGTCCTGCCACGCCCAGGGCCATGCCTCCAACGATGGCCATGCCCACTAGTCCATCTGGGGAAAGGAAAAGGGACACGTCAGGAGCCCAGCCCCTACCCCTGCAGGGACCCTAACCATCACCTTCTCCCTGGCCCTGCCCCTCAACGGAACCGTGCGCCCTACCTAAAGTCACGGGGTGAGGGCCTCCAAGGGTTGGGGGCATTGAGGAGGGACTGCTTGGAGGGGGGTCATTTAAAGAGAGACCAAAGGGTCCAGGCAAGGGGAAAGGAAGACTTAACAGAGAGGCAGCTTTCACCTTTCTTCATGGCCTTGTCAATGAGCCGTTCCAGTTCCTTGGCCTGGTTGTTCT
This sequence comes from Indri indri, assembly GCA_004363605.1. Taxonomy (NCBI): domain Eukaryota; kingdom Metazoa; phylum Chordata; class Mammalia; order Primates; family Indriidae; genus Indri; species Indri indri. The sequence continues at coordinate 6,466 of RJWJ010014741.1, read as the reverse complement.
GGGGCTCTGTCTGCAGCAGCCCTCGAACATACTTTAGGGCCTTCTCATATTCCTGCACTCAGGGAAAAGACATACACACACGTTATCCACAGCCCAGCGCTCTACCGCTCCTCCTGCCCACCAGTCCTTCCCGGCTCGAGCCCTGGAGGCTCCTCCCTTCACCTCACCTGCTCCCTCACTCCGGCCTCACCCCATGGAGTAGAGTCCACAAACAACCCCAACTGTGTAGGGGTGATAAACTGAGTAGATAACAGCCCAGGGCTTGGGGCTGCACCCCAATCTGACGTCACCTTGCTCCCCACACCCTTGGCACCCTGATCCTCTCACCTTCCCTCAGAGTCCTGGTCTGATACCATGCTGTACCTCTGGACCAGACGCCACTCCCTGCCCGTTGCCCTTCTTCAGCCTTCCTGATGTCCAGGGCTCTACCCCGGAGGACGTAAGAAGGCACTACAGCCCGCCTAAGCAGGTGGGAGGGAAGAAGGGGCCCTCCGCCTCACCTTGAGCCGGTAGTTCCCCACAGCCAGGTAGAAGACGTAATCCCGCTGTTCCTCTTTGCTCCCCTTGGGCAGGAGCTCTGCAGAGGGGGAAGGCAAAGGGTGAAAACTGCTTCTTTCTTTTCCTAATACCGTGTCCCAAAGACCCCTTCCACTCTCTGACTCTCTCTGCGATCCTGGGAAAGTCGCTGTCCTGAGCCTCCGTTTCAGCTCCCCAGCCACAGCTCTGGGGCAGGGTGGACCCAGGCTGCCCCAGCACCCCGGCAGCAGACATCACGTTATCAGTATCACAGTCAACTCCGGCCAGCACACGTGAACTGACAGGAAATCAAGGCCCTGGAGAAGTCAAAAGGCAGCTCTACCCAGTTTTGGTATCTGCTGCATGTTTCAAACTATACTGCCTCACTGTTAAAAATAAGTTTGCACTCCCTCCCTTTTTTAAAAATGACCTCAAAACTTACCTTCAGTTAGCCTTCCCTGAATGACCCCACCTGACTTTCTTAATTCAGTGACTTCCCAGAAGCTTATGTGCTTGGTTGTACTCTAAGCACTAGAATTTGTTGCTAAGTAGTTTTCAGGTGTTTATAAATCTTCCAAGTATTTTCTTTGTACTGTCTCCTCGACTAGAATGGCAACACTTAGACCACTTCTACAGCTGTGTCCTGCTGTAGAATAAACCTGAAAAATCTCAATTAGCAAAACAGGCAAATGTAGGGTGAGAATATTTGCATTAAGAAAGGTTCTTATTTTTATAGGTTTACAATATGCATTCGTTGCTAGTATAGTCAGCCCTTTGGTTCCGATCTGTGGATTCAACCAACCTAGGATTGAAAATACTCAGGGGGAAAAAAAAAGATGGCTGTGTCGGTACTGAAGATGTACAGATTTTTTTGTAGTCCTTATTCCCTCAACGATACAGTATAACAACTATTTATACAGCATTGACATTGTATTAGGTATTTTAAGTAATCTAGAGATGATTTAAACTACACAGGAGGATGTGCATAACATTATATGCAACTGTATGCAAATGCCATACCATCTTACACAAGGGACTTGAGCACCCGTGTATTTTGGTATCCTTGGAGGGTTCTGCCGCAATCCCCCACAGATACCTAGGGGTGACTGCACAGATTGTTTGCTTATAAATGATTACTTGACCAAGAGAAAGGGGCTACAAGTTACAGAGAAATTTAAAGATCAAGTATTGTGGCCTCTGACAAATGATGACCCACCCCATCTGGAAAACGGGGTTCCAATCCAAAAGCACCATCTGCTCACAATATTTTAGGACAGTCTTCTGTGCCTCTTCTACACCATCCCCACAAAAGGTTCTCAATAGCTGCTGGCTAAGCAACGTGGTAGTGGGGGCAAGGAGCATGCGACTGAGACTCACAAGACAGGAGCTTCTGGTTCTAATTCAGCCACTAATTGATTATTTGTGTGACCTCAGACAAGTCACTTTCTCTACCAGATCACGACAGTCCTGTGGGAACTGGCATGCTATCACTCTGATTGGCAAAACAATGGTGGGTGGTAATTAGCTAACAGTTCACTGAGAGAATCAGACTAAATACAGTCCATTGCCGCAGTAAGTTTAAGGGAAGTAACTGCCAGGTGACTGTTTATAGGGGCCCATGTTGAAGAGCAGCCCCCGATGGCAGTCGGGAAGGGGAGAATTGGGTAACCCAGCACCTCACCCTCGAGCAGTGCGATGCCTTTACGGATGTCGTCATTGTACTTGCTCCGCACCAGGCACCAGGCGTACTCAAACTGCGTGCTCTTGGACACCGAGCCTGCTGCCTTCTCAGACTGAAATTTCTTTTCAAACTTCTGCCATAGGGAAGGAGAGGAACCATTTAGAAATGAAGGGCGTCAAGCATTCTCTACCTGGACGTGGTGTCCATTTCTCGTTACACTCCGTCTTCCTGTCTCTGCCCCATTTCCCTCGCGGGTCTTGGTACCTGGCAGCCCGGCTTCTGCTATCTCCATCCCTGGGACACAACGGGCACTCTGCTCCCCAGGGCTGGCGGGCTGGCTCTGTGGAGAGAAGCCCCCTCGACTTCCCGCCCCCTAGTGGTACCGAGCGGAGATGCCACCTGGTGGCAGCTCCAGGCACCACTCCCAGAGCAGCTGACCCTGAGTGGCTGAACAGTAAACACGCTGTCAGAACTGCTCAACAACAGCCCACGCGGTCCTCGCCTGAGACTGCTGGCCCCATCCTGCCCCACCCTGCCGGGTCCGGCTCTTTCCCATCTGCAAGACGGGAACAGAAACAGTGCCTATCTCCTAGAGCTACTAAGATTCAGATGTGGCATGCAATGCACTTAGGACCGTGTCGGACGCAGTAATATGTGAAACTTTATGATGGTCGGTGTATTCCCTCAGCACTGAAGGAGCACCCCGAGCTCCCAACTCCTGTACGAACCCAGAACTCATCAGTCTTTCCACCATCAGACTCCAGGCCTTTAGACTGAGGAGTGGTGGCTCAAGAAACTACAACTCCCATTAGCCTCCGGAGCAAAGTGAGCCCTTGAGCAGGGGCCGGACGCTGCGGAGGGTGCCGGGAGCCGTAGTTCGGCTCCCCTTGGCCAAGACGATGCTGGGAAGAGCGTTTGGCTAATGCCCGACTCTCCTCAGGACCCGCCCTCCGAATCTTCCCTTGCCCTCTCTCGGGGCCAGGCCTCACCAGCAAGTCATCCACAGACACCAGCTCGTTCAGCACGGCCTCCATGGCCACCGCCCCTAAAGCCTCAACCAGACTCTACTGTGCCACAGTCTCCATGGCCCAGTGGCAGGGGCGGAGAGTCACTTCCGGCGTCCGGCGGATGCAGGAGCGACCGGCGACGCCCCGCCCCTTCCACCCAGAACGGCAGGCGCCGGAGAGAACGCTAGTGCGCACGCTCGGGCCGGTCCTTGCAGCCCGCGGGCAGAGCCGCGAGGCTCCTTCCCGCACCTTCTTCATTCTGGGTGCCCTAGCCTCTGCCTTCCTCCGGGTGCCCCAGGGAAGGGTGGGACTGTGTCTTGGTGATTTGGTGGTTAGCCCCAGGGCTGAAAATAGCGGAAAGAAGAGGGTGGAAAGCTGGGCAGGCATCACATCACTTTAGGGACCAGTCTAACGTCCCCCAGAAATCTAGGACCCTGAAGGCCTGCAACAAAATCATAACTAGTACCAGGGTTTTCAGGGCCTCTGCTGACTCTTACAATGCAAGAGGGTGGATAACTAGATCTGTTATCACACACCCAGAGACTGGAATACATAATAATAGGTACTATTAATGGGAATTTTTTTAAAGAGCTGTTGTCCCAGTAGTGGCACAGAGTCCAATATTTTAAATATTATTTAGATAAACCATCTTCTAGGAGGGGGAAAGCCTGCCACATAGGGTCATGGGCAATGAGAAGCTTAGCAGTGAGAGGCAGTCAAAGCATGAGAAGGAGAAAGGTGCTAACTCCTCCAGCTTCAGTGTTCTGTGCAGTGAGGGGACTGGGAAGTGACTTTCATATCTTTTTACCTTGATCCACAGTGCTCTAGTACACATTAGCATGTTAAGTTCCACGAGGGCAGAGACTATATCTCGTTTATCCAGCATCTAGCACAGCCCTTGGCACAATGTGAATGCTCAATAAATACTTGTTGCATAAACATGAAATAAAGCAAATAATAGTGAAGAGGGCAGTGAATTATCATCCAAACACCTTTCACATTTGCAAACCTCTTTCAATTTTTTTTTTTTTTTCCTTCTGTTGCCTGGGCTAGAGTGCCATGGCATCATCCTAGCTCACAGCAACCTCAAACTTCTGGGCTCAAGCGATCCTCCTGCCTCAGCCTCCCAAGTAGCTGGGACTACAGGCACAGGCCACCATGCCTGGCTACTTTTTTTCGATTTTCAGTAGAGATGGGGTCTCCCTCTTTCTCAGGCTGGTCTTGGAACTCCTGAGCTCAAGTAATCCTCCCGCCTCAGCCTTCCAGAGTGCTAGGATTACAGGCATGAGCCACTGGGCCTGGCCTCAATTTTTTTTTTTTTTTAATTCTCATAAAATAGTCTTGTGAGTTAGGTGAACAAGAGTTATTCTTCCCTATTGGGCTTGGACAGCTGAAAAGAGCTGTGTAAACATTGGGGAAATCCTCAGTTTGGGAAACTGGCTCCCTAATGACTGCTAGCATAAGACTCAAGAAAAATTCACGTTCATTCAAAGATGCACTGAGCACCTAATTTTGACTGGGCCTTGGGGTGAGCACAGAGGATAAAAAGATGGACACAATGTGAAGCAGACGAGTAGAAACAGGACCAAAGACAGGAGGCAAACACTAGCAAGGAAGGGGACATAGGAAGGCCGAGGGGGCATTATTTCTATTAGGGTCTCATTTTGGGGGTAGCCTGTGCCATATTCACCTTTGCATTTGCTGCAGCTCTTGGCACTGACCTGGCACATAGTAAAAGCTCCATGAGAATTTGCTGAATGTATACATGCAGGGGAGGGAGGAGAATGACTTACTCAGCTGGCTAAATTTTGTGCCAGAAGATATCCTAAGTCTGACTTTGTGTCTTTTCCAGTCTAGTTAGCATAGCCGTCCACCTTCTATCATAGGTGTGGGAAGTAGTTCCTGTTAATTTTATATCCAAATTATGTCCAAGCCTGTGTCATCTCCACCTGAATGACTTCAACAGCTGCCTCACTGGTCCCCTGCCTCCATGTGCCCCATTACCATCTATTTACCACCCAGTACTCATAGGGAGTTTATAAAAACACAATTCTGAATTTACATGAAACCCTTTAATGGCTCCTCATTGCCCTTAGAAAAAAGGTTAACATCTTGTAACACAACCTGCAAGGTCCTGTGAGGTCTGGTCCCGTAATTCTCTGCCTCACCTTTCTCTGAGTGGCCCCAGGTCCTTTGTACATGCAGTCCCCTCTATTTAAAACACCTATCCCCTACTCCTTTGCTTATCTGGCTCATTCATTCATTCAAGAATTAATGCATTCAGCAAATACTCATTAAGCACCTACTGTATGCCAGGCACTGTTTAAGTGCTAGGGATCAGTACTGAATAAAGTTCCTGTTCCCATGGAGCTTACATTTTTGTGGGGAAAACAGAAAAAAAAATAATTAAGTAAATAAATAAAAACACTGTAACATAACAGGAAATATATATTTGGTCTCTGCCCTGGTTCCTAACACAAGGCTCCTAAAATCCTTGTAATTTCCTGACTGATGGGGTATAGGAGCATCTTACACAGAGCTCCTAAATTCTTGGAATTCATGAGCGACAGGAGTGTCTTTTGTTCTAATGATGTGACTCTTGGTGGGCTCCTGGATAGCGTCAGGATGGAAGCTGGTCACCAGAAAGGCCAAGCCATAATTAAAAGCTTGGAACTTTCTGTCCCATCCCCCTATCCTCTGGGGAAGGGAGAGAAGCTGGAGGTTGAGTTAATAATCAATTGTGCACACACGATAAAACATCCATAAAAATCCCTCAACTTCTGGGTTGGTGAACACAGTGGAGGTACTGGGAGGACATAGAATCTCTGAGCCCGTTCTCCATACCTCGCCCTTTGCATCTCTTACATTTGGCTGTCCCTGAGTTGTGTCCTTTATAAGAAACTGGTAATAGTACATGAAGTGTTTCCCTGTGTTCTGTGAACTGTTACAGCAAATTATCAAACGTGAGGCGGGGGTCTTGGGAACCCCTGACTTATAGCCAGTTGGTCAGGAATATAGGTGGCAACCTGGGAGTCGTAAGTGGCGGCAATCTTGAGGGACTGAGCCCTTAACTTGTGGGAATGGATGCTAATTCCATGCAGATGGTGTCAGAATTGAACTGCAGGACACCTAGTTCATGTCCACAGAAAATCAGAGGATTGCTTGATGTCCAAAAACCCCACACATGTGGTGTCAGAAGTGTTGCGAGAGTCAAGAAATAGTTTTTTCATTTAGAAGCAATACTGTCATGAGTTGAAAGTGC
>RJWJ010014740.1:0-37382 GCA_004363605.1 Indri indri | reverse complement strand
AGGGCCAGCGCATCTCTCACCGAGTCCCTTGCATCCCACACCTAGTTCCCCAAACATGTCTTGATTGTCCCTTGTCTCCATGCCTTTGCATATGTTATTTCTTCTGCCAGAATGCCTTTCCCACCTCATTCACCTGGCTTACTGCTAGTATACCTGGCAGCAACCAGTTCAAGCATCACCTCCTGCAGGAAGCCGCCTTCGATCTATTCCTTACCTGGCCCAGGGATTCTGTCTACCTTCTACATTCTATTGCAGCCATGCCCATCTCCCCTGCTGAGGGCAGGCCTCATGACTCATTCATCTCTCCCTGTCACCAGGGTCTGGTCAAGTGCCTGGCACATAGTAGGTGCTCAATGAATGTTTGTTGAATGACTAAACGAAGCCAGGAGTGGATGAGAACTCCAAGGGAGAGAGTATAGAGAAGTGAGGGGCTTAGGCCTGAAACTGGAGGAGTGCCTCAATTTTTAAGAACGGGGGAAGGAAACAGAAAGCACAGTATCTCAGAAACCTCAGGAAGAGGATTGCCCAAAAATGCCAGCGATTTCTGGGAATACTTTCTTCTCCTTAACACCCTTTGTCTTTCAGGTCACAGCTTAGTTCCTGCAGAAAGCCTTCTCTGAGCTGCCTCCATCAACTTATTATTCCCCCGTGTCCTCTCCCAGCCCACACTCATGCTGGTCCTGGGCTCTGTGCCCTTCCAGCAGCGCTCACCCTCTCTGCTCTGCTCTGCATCACTGGTGACCGACCCCCCTAAGCTCCCAGGCCAGTGAGAGGCTCTCACAGGAAACTACAGGGTATAAGGAAAGGAGAACCAGGGATTTCTCCCCATCCCTGTTGGACTTAAGTGGTATCTGAGGAAGTGGTTATGCCTTTTGTTTCAACTTATTCCAAGAGACCCTGTCCCCAGCCTCTGATTATGCTGCCCCCGCCCAGTACCCTCAGCCCCAGGGTAGCAGTGGATTCCTGGTTACTCCGCCACTTTCTGCAGGCCTCCTCCACTCTTCCATCTCCCATGTAACCAATTCCCTGCATTCGATTCTATGTTTAAAATCTCAGAGCAGGGGCCGGGCGCGGTGGCTCACGCCTGTAATCCCAGCACTCTGGGAGGCCGAGGCGGGAGGATCATTTGAGCTCAGGAGTTTGAGACCAGCCTGAGCAAAAGCGAGACCCCATCTCTACTAAAAATAGAAAGAAATTAATTGGACAGCTAAAAATACATAGAAAAAATTATCCGGGCATGGTGGCGCATGCCTGTAGTCCCAGCTACTCGGGAGGCTGAGGCAGTAGGATCGCTTGAGCCCAGGAGTTTGAGGTTGCTGTAAGCTAGGCTGATGCCACTGCACTCACTCTAGCCAGGGCAACAGAGTGAGACTCTGTCTCAAAAAAAAAAAAAAAAAAAAAATCTCAGAGCAGGTTCTGCTTCCCCAGATCCTGCCCAATACGATACACTCTGTCCACCCTCCCATCATCCTCGCCACCCTTGCAATGACTTAAGTCTTCATCTGTAGTTACTTGTTTAAGGTCTGCCCACCCACTAGACCAGAAGCTCCACAAGGGAAGGGACTGGTCTGGAGGCTCCGGGCTTCCTCCCCAGAGCCTGACATGCAGGTGCTCTGCACATCACATTTGTGGTTGGCTACAGGTAAAAACAGAGACAAGGTCATTTACTGGGAGGCACCTAGTGGGTGGGCAGAGAGAGAAGGGTGTTGTGCAGAAACCAGACTGAAAGGGATCCACTCAAGTGGGGGATGAAGCAGACACCCGGAGTACCAAGAAGTTAGGGAGTGAAGTGGGGGGAAAAGGTTGGGCTAATGTGTAGGAGAAAGCCAGGATGGGGATGGTTTTGTTTGTTTGCTTGTTGTGTTTAGGCTGTCCCCAGCTTGATCACATTTGTAGGTTGCGAAGCATCAGCTAAAATAGAGAGATGTTGAAGGGCAGGAGAAGCTGGGACATTGGGGCTGGAACAAAACAACCTACATGGTCCCTTAGGAGGATTAAATCCACCAGAAATGTTGAGGCTGGTGTGCTGAGGGGACTGGAGGCAGGGAAGTAAGATCATAGGGGAAAACCAATCAAGAAGTGAGAATTTGAGTCAAGCCAGGGCTCCCTAAGAAGGCTCCAAAGTTGGGAGGGTGTCCCGGGAAGGTATGTCCAGGACCTGTTCTTGTAAGGTCAACTTTGCCCAATACCCCACAGAGACCCCCACTCAAGGATGCTCCATCCTTTGCTGTGGTCCGCACTTTCCTCCCCCTTACCCACATCACCAGGGCTCCTCCTCTTCTCCAGGGGCCCCTTGGTTCATGCTGTCCCCTTCCATCTCCCCATATGGGGCAGGATTGTGGGGGGGCAGGCAGAGGCCAGAACCAGCACTCATTGGTGTGCTGCAAATGTTGAACCACCAGCTTAGAGGCCAGGTAGCCCTGGTTTATACTGTTTGCCAATTTCCGTGGTGTAAATACTCCCAACCTGTCCAATTTCAGGCCACCAACATGAGGTCACTGATAGCTGAATAGGAAGAGAGCTCCACCACACCACTGCCTCCATCCATCCAGTCTTTCCGTCTCATACCTCCCTGACCCCTCCATAGACCTCGGGACTGACAGCAGCAACAGGGCAGGTCCAAGCTAGGCAAGGTAGCAGCAGCCCTGTGGCTGCAACATCTGGCAGATCCCTGATGGAGAAAGGAAAACAGCTCCTCCTCCAGGAACGTCCACCCCAGCTCCCCATCATCTCTTATCTCAGCCTGACATCTGAGTTCTCAAGTGTAACTTCAGGATCTCACAGGAGTTTGGAGCCTGGGATCCACGGACACTCATGATTCACCAGCCACTTTCTCACTGGACAGGGCTGAACACCATAAACTGAGCTAAGGCAATAGAAACCAGAATATAATTTCCTCTCTTCCAGGGCAAACAGGAAAGGAAAAATGATCTAAGGATGGCACTGTCTCCCTGATACACAACATTTACTCACTCTTCATCACTCTTCTACAGAACTGGGGGACACCTGGCTCCTTGAAGTCTAAAGTCTCTTTGCAGAGTCCTGCAAGCAGGAGGGCAGGGGCTCTGGAGTCACACCTGGTCTGAATCCTCGGTTTTCTTTTTTTTTTTGAGACAGAGTCTCACTCTCTTGCCTGGGGCGAGTGCTGTGGCATCAGCCTAGCTCACAGCAACCTCAAACTCCTGGGCTCAAGCAATCCTCCTGCCTCAGCCTCCCGAGTAGCTGGGACTACAGGCATGCACCACCATGCCCGGCTAATTTTTTTTTCTATATATATTTTTAGCTGTCCAATTAATTTCTTTCTATTTTTGGTAGAGACGGGGTCTTGCTCTTGCTCAGGCTGGTGTCGAACTCCTGAGCTCTGAACGATCCGCCCGCCTCAGCCTCCCAGAGTGCTAGGATTACAGCGTGAGCCACCGCGCCCAGCCAGAATCCTCGGTTTTCTGTTATAGCAAAGTGGGCAAGTTACTTCTCTCTGAGCCTCAGTTTGCTCATCAATAAAATGGGGATAATACTACCTTCTCTATGAGGTTAGACTGCAGGGGTCCTCAACCGGGAGCAATTTTGCTCCCTTGAGGCAATGTCCAGAGACACTGCGGGAGTGGGGGAGTGCTACTGGTATGTAGCGGACAGAGACCAGGAAAGCTCTTAAACATCCTACAATCCACAGGACAGCCCCTTCCAACGATGCATTGTCCAATCCAAAATGTCTGTAGTGCCAGGTTGAGAACCCCTGGACCAGAGGGAATTTTCAGGGAGGTTATGCACACGAAGCACTTGGTAAGTGTCTGGCTTACTTTTCCAAAACTCTCGCAAAACACAAGCTGCTATTCTTTTGGAATAGCACAGTATTACTCTTCTATTTCCAGACCTAAAATAGATGGGATGTGAAAATCTTAGTTCTGAGAGCCTAGCTCACTGCTCCAGGTGTGAGTCACCCTGTAAATGTCAATTTATTTTATTTAAAGCAGAGCTGAGGTTGCACAAGTGACTCAGGGCTAGAAGCCTTCCCAGGTTGTTGTGACTTAGGCTGGGTGGAAGAAATTTTGCCCTGAAGCTCTCCTTCCAGAAGATACAAGCATTTCAAGACGCACAGACACCATGTGCTCACTCTGGGTAGATGTTGTATCGTCTCTCACCTCACCCCACACACAGTGGGGCTTGGAAAGACCTGAGAAAAGTAGCTGAAACCAACAGGCCCTGCTTGTCCTGAATACCTTCCTTATTAGCGTATAGTGGTTTGTTTCTCCCCTGCAACCTGACATGACATTCCTTCTCCAGAGTTGCAGCTTTGGACCAACACAGTTCACTCTCTCCCATTAATACCTATTAGTGTTAGTGGATAGATTTAAAGACAGATAATCTTGATGGAGTACATGGGGTCATGCAGGGGACCCAGGACCAGAGAAGTATCCAGGGAACCTGGGTAAAGTACAGGGGCACTGGGTGTACTAAAGAAGGAATGGTGAGGCCGGGTATGGTGGTTCATGCCTATAATCCCAGCACTTTCGGAGGCTAAGGTGGGAGGATAGCTTGAGGCCAGGAGTTTGAGACTACCCTAGGCAACACAGCAAGACCCCATCTCTACAACAGATTTAAAAATCAGCTGGGTGTCACGTGTGCCTATAGTCCCAGCTACTCGGGAAGCTGAGGCAGGATGATCGCTTGAGCCCAGGAGTTCGAGGCTGCAGTGAGCTATGATTACACCACTGCTCTCCAGCCTAGGCAAAAGAGCAAGAGCCTGTTTCTAAAAATAAAATAAAATAGTTAAAAAAAAGAAGAAGAAGAAGAAGAAATGATAAAGAGGGAGAAGGCAAAGGTGAGCCAGGTAGCGTGTGCTGACTCCGGAACTGTGCCCACATCTTTCCTGAGAAGTGGCGTGCCCAGAGGCAAACAGGTGGTGGGAGAGACAATAAGGGCATCCAAGATTGCTGATACCCACCTGTACTTCAGGCCAAGTTCCACCTATCCTTGCGTCACTGAATGCAAAACCCTGGCAGTGGAAGGAGCTTTTGGGCTCACCAGTCCAGCTTCTTTCTTGCCCACCATCTCCCAGCAGGTCAGTGGCAGACCCAGGGTATGCACCAGAGATTGTTTGGCTGTAAAGCACAGGCTCTAAGGGAGCCACAACCTCAAATGCTTCAGGGGCAGACAGATGACAAGGTTAAATGGTTGGATATAAAAAAAACGGGGGTGCGGGGTGGGGGGGCTGTAAGGAATAGCAGGTTCTGCTCTAAGGCATTCAAATTTGAATTTAAAAAAACACTGCACCAGGCAAAGCAAGCATATTTCTGGCTTGGGTGAGTGGGTGAGGCCCTCAGGTTGTGAGTTTTCTACCACTACCTAAATGAATGGTCTTCCCTATCCCCCAACAGAGATGTCTGTTGGGTGCAGATCTCCAGAAAGAGGCTTTGAGCTACCAGGGACTGTCTGCAAAGCAGTCCCGAGCAGACAGTGGGCTTGGCTCAAACATTTCCAGACATCAGGCGCTTCTTACTTTTCAAGACAGCCTTGGATGGGGCTTGCCCATCCCCACCACTAGAACCACTCGCCATACCCACCGTGGACCTCTGATGGAGGTGGGGTGCCCAGAGTAGGAGCACCTCATTTATTGTGCAAACTTAAAAAAAATTAAAGTTTGGAATTTTCTTATTACAAATAAAATACAAGCTCACTGTGGAAAAACTAGAAAATACACATGAGCAAAAGTCAGAAAAGAAAAAGTATCCATACCTTCCCTACTCCCTCTCTCACCTCCCACCCCCATTCAGAAAGAAGCACTGTTGACACTTTGGTGCACATTCCAAACTCCAGATCCTTTTTTTGCTTTTGGAAGTTCTCATCTTCTTTCTGGCTCGGTAGCCTGTAAACCCAGTGAGGAGCCACTTCACGCACTGCTCGCACCACGACGCCCCTTCAGCCGTGGGAGGGGTCGCACCACGCCCCCGCACGCTTTCTTCCGACCCGGGTTTTAACACACAGGTCTGCCTGCCCTGCGTAGGCTCTCGACGCCCCATGCTTCTCGAGGACAGGCACTGTAACCTTTTTACTCATCCTCAGGGACTCTACAGCGCCAGGCACACAGTAAGTGCTCAATAAAAGCCCTCCTAACCCCACCACCTCAGGCGCCACGAGAGGCAGCAGAGGGGAAGCGGAACACAACCCACGAGTGCGAGCGCCTCGCCGTCTCCAAGGCAACCGAAGTCACAGGCTGGGAATGCCCACGCATGCGCACACTCGCCCTTCCTTCCCGTAACCTCGAGGAGCACGCAACCGGTAAAGACTGCCAGAAGCCAAGCGCGCATGTGTGGTTACACCAACACCCCGGCCGCCCAGCAATCTCCTCTACAAACATCGTCCGGAAACAGTGCCCATTTCTGGAAACCAGGCCTCGTTAACCAATCGTTGCTAGGGAGCGGAACGACCGGCCAGCCAGGACGGGCAGTCTCATTGGCTAGCTTGGAAGGGTGGGCGGGGCCAAGGGTCGCGGTGCGGCCACAGAGAGGAGGCGCGAAGCGAGGCAAAGTTGCTGCCCCGGGGAGGGGGGGGGGCGTGGCCCCGGGGGAGGCCGGGAAGGCGGTGAGGGGGCGGGGCCTGGGCTGGGGCGGGTCGACCGTGGGCAGCGAGCGCAGCGGTCGGTGGCAGGCGGCGGGAGATCGCAGGCCAGCGGAGCGCGACACTCGTCGGGTTGGGGAAATCGGCTCTCGGCCGGTAGGTGACTGGGCGAGACCCAGGGGTCCGGATCGGGGCGCCGAGGGAACGGCGGGGTGGGTCGCCCCTCAGCCGGGGCTGGGCAGCGGCCTGGCCCACCGATCCAGGATGGGGGGGATCGGCGGCGCGGCCCGGCGTCCCCCGTCGAACCCACTCGCGGCCGTTCGCCGACACGCCCTCGCAGGCGCTGCTAGCGCCACGGTCGCACGCCGTGCGCGCCCTGGCCTCCAGGCCGCGCACCCTCGAAGACCACACGCTCGTCCGAAGCGCGCGCAAGGACGCTCTGCTTCCCCTTCCCCGACACCCGGTGCCACAGCCAGGCCCGCCCCCTGCCCCACGGCCTGGGTGTCTCCAGGATGGGGGCTTGCCTGGACGCGGGGTGGAAGGTGTCTCCTCCAGAAATGCGCCTCCCTTCTGCCCTGGCAATGAAACCATTCAGGCCTTCTCTGGGAAGTTCTCAGGGTCATACCACAAGGCGGGGAGCAGGAGCTGAGCCTGCCTTCGGTACCCAGTGCCGCCGCCCGCAGCATCTTCCTCCTTCCCCTTACTTGGACCCTCCTTTGTAATTCTGTGCGCTTGGGACTTTATCTGTAAGTTTGGATGTAATAGTCCCATCTTGGAAGCCCATGGTGGCCCTGACAACTTGCAGCCACCGAGCACTAGACAGACGGAGGCCACTTGTACAGTGCAGTTTCTCACCTGCCCAGGAGCCTCCTTGGTGCTCGGTAACTTCAGAAAAAGTATTTCCATCCTAGTTGAGGTTAAAAAGTTGCTGTCAGCCCTAAAGGGTGGACTAGGGTGTGGACGGGTATACGGAGGAGAGGATGAGTGGAGAAAAGATACAGAAATCAGTAGTGTAAATGGCAAAATTACTTTTCTAGCTGGAGACAATGAACACCAATGACTTGATGAAGGACTTAAAAATCAAGTGAAATTAAATGATGAGAGTGGGGCTCTGACACAAAATAGCAGTGTGAACTTTATTCCAGGAAAAATGTTGAAAACCCCATGGTCTTTCTGAAAGATTAGGAGATAATGTCTTAACATTAGTGGTGTGTTTTTACTTAGTGTCTTCATACCTGTAACCTCCTTTTTCCTTCAGATGGCTATGTGGTCAGATAGATTGTATTGTCCTGTTTTATAGGTGAGGCACCTGAGGCAGGTGTGTGTGTGTGTTGGGGGTGGGGGTTTATATATCTTACCTGGTGCCTCATAGAACTAAGGGTGGGTCTTCCCCAGGCTTCTAGATTAGGATCACATTATAGAACTCAGATGCAGAAAAGCGAGAGAAGTGTTTGGTATGATATTTATGCTCTTAGTTTGAGAGGACACTTAAAAGGTGCTTGTCTTGCTTAGAATGTGTTTGGATTTACTCTTGGTGATTTTTAAGTGATGTCAAAGTCAGTTCCTTTGGAACAATGCCAGACCTCTGAGTGTTTCAGACACCTTGAGGACATCCTCATTTATTTTGAAGGGTGTGGTGTACTTCTTAGAAGATCTCAAAATAAAAGTGACTTTTAATTTTAGAAATAAGTACCCAGGTATATGTACTTTTGTGAAACCAGACAGCAAGAAGCTGCCAAACTTTAGGTCATCTTCTGTTTTCTGATTATAAGGAGCAGTTCTGAAGAGGGGGTTTTGCCACTGGTATTGTCTGTTAAGAATTTGTGGGAGAGGCACCACAGGGACCCTGCCAAATGAGCTTTCATCTATTAAACAAAAATGTCTGGTTGGGCTGTTTCGCCTCAACAGATGGAGGTTTGGTTCCTCATTTTGGTTCTCCTGTTGAACACTGACTCCTTTGTGATCTGCTTGGAGTGTTTATATATCATTTAATGCTAAGAGATGGCTTGCCCTGATTGGTTGTCCAGCCCTAGGCAACTGTTGTGATTTTTTTTTTTTTTTTTTGGCAAGTGATAACAGTTCATCCCTGGCTGGGGTCTGGTGAGAGATCTGCAGAGATGTGAAAAAGGTAAAAGCGTTATCCAGGGTTGTTTTCTTCGTTGTTGGCACCCTCTTAAGAGTGTTGTATCCCTTTGGCCTGTGAAGTCACTTTTAATTTCCTATTTTTTTTCCTGTCTCAATGGACAGCACGTGGGCTTTCCTAACAGCCTGCCCATCTTGATGAAACACTGACAGATTCATATTGGTTGCCTTGACAGAGGTTCTTTTTGGGGGGAAAGCTCAGAAATCTTAAAACCAAATTCAGTCCTAAATAAAAAGTCTAAGTCAGCTTGATACGCATACAAACTAGCATATTTCTGCCAATGGCTTCCATCATCTCAGAGCTGTTTTTTTTTTTTCCTGGCAAAAGGTTAAAATGCAACTAAAATTCTGCTTTCGTGATTAATAAGTCACTACCACAGTTGTGTCTGATGCTTCCTGTTTGCCCCATTTTAGTATTTCAGTTAAACTGGAAACATCTGAGCATTATGGGCACTTTTGATGGCACCAGTGTGAAACTGGCGGGAAAGGGGACAATTCCATGTTAGTAGATTTAGGGAGTTCCAAGGATGTCAGCCCCTGTGGGCTCCACACACCAAGATCCCTAGTAAGGGAAGGGAATGGAATGGGGTCGAGTGCTTTCAAGGGTGGACGTTTAAAGTGGTGCACGTGTGCAGGCGTTGCATGTGTTTGGCGATGCTGACTGAAATGTTGAAAGCAGCAGCTTAGAAAGGGAAGGCCAGATGTAGGGCAAATTGAGTAGAAGAACATCTCAGTTGAGCTGAGCAGGACATTGAGGTATAGGGTCCTTACTGCTGGGCTTATTATTGCCTGAGTGACAATGCAGAAAAAGTCATTTTTCTTCGGCGGCCTATGTGCTCTTCTAGTTTAAAGGATCCTCTTCCCTTCTTGCTATTTTACATCCCTTAATTCCTTAGCTCCCTGATATAAATCACTTGAAATTTTGTGGCATCAAGAGTAATTTAATAGCCAGCCTTTGTATTTTCTCACAATACTCATCTGAAGAAAGGCAAGGACAAAGATCAGAAAAGTGAAGCCCCATAAGGAGAAATAAGGTAGATGAGATTATTCAGGAAATCAGTGTCATGTCCAGAATCTAAACTCACTTTTCTTGACATCTAGTTCACTGCTTTTTCTAACTTGCTCGTGAAAGGATGAGGATTTTTTTCCCCAAAAAAACATGTCGATTTTGAACATAACTAAACCAGGGCAGCAGTTTTGTTTACCTATTTATTTATTATAACAGTTAATTATTCATTGGCATCAATTGTTAAGGTGAATAGCCTATCGTCTGGACAGGTCTGCTTATGCCCATTTTCCAGATGCAGAAACTAAGGCGGAGAGGTCAAGTGATTTTTCCAGAGCAATAGAGCAAGTCCATGATGTCTCTATGTCACATGCGGTGGTTTAGGCTGTCAGATCAGACAGACCGGGGTCAGGTCCAGGTGTGCCACTGTCTGCCTGGGTGCCCTCAGGCAAATCACTTCACTTCTCTAAGCATCGGTTGTCTCATCTGTAAGTGGGATCAGAAATACTTCATAGGCTGTTGTGAGTAGAAAATGAGAAGCTAGGTGAACTCAGTGCCCAGCATATAATAAGCCACAGAACACAATGGCTGTAACTGTTGTTGTTGTTGTTGTTGTTGTTGCCGTTGTTAGTAGTAGATGTAGTAAGAGCAGTAGTAGCTGCTGACTACTAACTACATTGTGACTAAACCTGTTTTCTGTAAGATGATGTCAAGAAGGGTCAGACTGCCTGACAGGACAAAGAGTCATTTTCTCAGCAGGACCTTCAGGGGGACATTTCTTCAGTCTAGAGGTTTTAGCTGTCAATCACGTTCTCCCTGTCTTACATTAAATACTGCCCTCACCGCACTCCAGATGAGCCTGCAAAGGCCACGTTTAGGGCCAAAGCCACTCTTACGGCCTTCCAGGACTCTGAGCCAGAGGCAGAGCGGGGCCTGTCAAGGGGCTCCCTGTGTCCCGAGTATGGTAGAGTAGGTTCCTGCATTAACTCTGGAGGCGAGAAAAAGGAAAACGCTGGATAGCATGTAAGTCCACAAGGACTCGCTCTTCTTTGTCTGGAGACTAGGGGAGAACGTTTGGTTCTGTGTGGTGAGACTCCCACCACGACATGACAGCCCCAGCTCAGCACCCTTTCTCTCTTATGAATATGTCTTTGTCAGCTTATCTCCAATACCAGGTCTGGGGCTCTGGATCTGCAGTTGGGGCTTGCAGATTTCCCTTTCAGTCTCACGGGAAGCCGGGCACTGTGACACGTGCCTGTAGTCCCAGCTACTCGGGAGGCTGAGACAGGAGTTTGAGTTCAGCCTGGGCAACATAGCAAGACCTTGTCTTTAAAAAAAAAAAAAATTTATCCGGAGCAAGAATTGTTTGTAAAAAATAAAATTTACATAAATAAATTTTTAAAATTAAAAATCTCACAGAAAAAAAAAAACAGTTTCATATTAGATTTTACATTCTTTTTCCCCCTTAATACAAAACAAAAATATAGGCTCCCACCAGGCTGATATTCCCTTTAAATAACATTTTGTTTTCTCTTGGGGGAGCTGTCTTGATGGCCGAAGAGTCATTTCTAAAGCGAAGCTAGTTTTTAGAAAAAATAGATCACCGGATGTCAAGCCTCATGTGGAGCTCGGTTCAGACGAAAATGAAACCAGCAGGCCTAGAGCGGCAGCTCTGCACTTGACTTCAGGCTGGAGGTGAGAGGCAGAGTGTGTCTGGACCCTGCCCCATAACTGGTTGGCCCCACAGACTGCATGTGACAGGCGCCTTAGTCATTTTCTAAGCAGCTTTGCTTAGGTGAACAGAGCACTTTCTCTGGAAGGTGAGTCACCCATGCAGGGGTGTAGGTGACAGGCGATTTATTCCCCTGCACAGTTGCAGAGGAAGTCCTGAGCAGACCTTGTTGAGAAGCCCTCTGCCAAAGATCACCCTTATCCCAGCGCAAGGGCTATGGAAGCAGGGAGCAAACAGGAGGCTCCTGCCAGAGATGGACCCCCTGGCTGGGGGAACATGGGTAGGGCCCAGAGCCCAGATCAGCAGTGTCACTGACTTCTGAGTCCAGCTACCTTGAGGGTGGAAAATGGCCCACTTCCAGTGACAGTCAGCAAAGAAGCAGGAGGGGAGCTTTGGCCCCAGGGAGCTGGGAAATCCCTTGGCAGAGAGATACAAACCCTATTTTGGTGTGAAAGACCTTTTGGGAAACACTTTTCCACCTGCCTTCCTTTGAGGCACCTGAGGTGGAGGCTCTGAAAAGCTCCAGTGCTTGGAAAGACTAGATTAAACCCTGGATTTCAGGAAGCTTTGGAATTCCAAGCCTGCAGCCACCTCAGTCATCGACACTTCTAGGGCCACTGTTTGGACTCAGAAAGAAGCGGCAGGGGGAACTCCTGAGCTGTCCCTTCCTCCCAGTTGCTGGTCACTATGGTTTCTGCTGACCCTCTTCCCACTAAAGCCATGATCAGGTTTAGTCCATCAGTCAGAAATTTTGTTCAGACTCTGTCCTGGACTAGTGCAGTGGTGTTGAGCTTGACCGCTGATGGTCAGGGACATCTATAACCAGTGTCCAGGATCACCCGCAAGGTGGGCTTGACATTATAGAAGCTGCAGCAGAGGAACTGTCACTCCCTTGCAAGTGATCTTATTTCCTGTCTCCGCCAGGCTGCCCCTGGCCCCACACCCCATCAATCTGGACTAACCAGCAGTCACTTGGGGCTGGCATGGCTAAATGACCTTAGACTTCACCTCTCTGTCAAGAAAGAGCTATTAGAATTACAAACTGGAAGTAATCATTAGCATTTTTTGCAATGAGAAAGGGCAAAAGAGAAAATGGTGGCGCAGGAAAGCCCACTGGGTTGCCCAAGGCCACACAGCTAGTTAATGGCAGAGCCTGCACTAAAACCCAGGCTCTTTTCACTGTGCTCTGCTGCCACTGAACAAAGGAACTACTCCTAGAGCAGGAATTTTACTTTTTTAACTAGCTCCTCCCTTCATTCCCCTCCCCTGACCCCGTCACTCTCAGCCTTTCTGTGAGCTCTGCCAGGCCTGGGGAGGGCGGAGCTAGAGCAGCTGCTGCCCTGGGTCTGAGAAAAAGTAAACAGAAAGCTATTTATTTGACACTCTCATGTACTAAGAGGTTCGTGTAATCAAAAGGAGGTCAAGGTTGATAAGAAAATACAATTCTGGGCAGGGTTACCTGGAAGTCTCAAAGGTTGCCTGCACCTTTAGGGCACTTTCCTACCTTGCCAAGCACTGTCTCACCCAAAGTGGGCATTGAGTAAGTATTAGTGATTGATCGCCGGGATCCAGCCCACTGGGCACAGAGAAGCTCTTCTGCATCTTTCTTTTGTAAAGGTGGAGCACGTTGCCCATGGCACGCAGGTGCCCTGAAGAGCCGGAGCAGTGGGGTCATCCCAGCTGGATCAGTATGCCTCCTCTCAGCGAGAGGTTCTTCCTTCCAGGCAAAGCATGATGTCATATCTGGATGGTGGCCCCCCATGAGTGCAAAGAACTATTGTAGCCAAGATCCACCACCCACATTCTGCTGACATTGATGGTTCCTTTTACTGGGCCAGAATTGAAAGGCAGATGCTTCTGGTTGATACTAGGGATAGCTGGGAGGCTTGGGAGGAAAGGGGGACTTAGCCAGCCTCAAGTGAGAATGTGGTTGCCAGTTAAGATTACAAATGGAGTCCTTTGGCCCAGGGAGTTAATTGGATGAACCAGCTCCTTGAGCCCGTGTCCAGCAGTCTCAGCTGGCCGGTGCTGTGCTGTGAGAGGCAGGGACAGCTTTACAAAGATTAATGTAAAAGATAAGAGGTTCCTATACCACCTCCCTCTAGCATGTATGTGCAAATCTGAGCCCAGATGGATATTGTCCAGAAGGGTCATTTTCTCAAGCAATTAGAAGTAATTGGGTCTCTATGTCAGCATTTGAGAACGGGGACATCAGGGGTGGCTCAGAAGCCAGCTTGCAGGACACCTTCTTGCTGAGGTACAGTTAAAATACAGCCACCATGCTGTGACCCCTTTTGCAAGGAGGTGGCTCCATCCCCTCTAGCTTACCAGGTGATTGGACAGTGTGGACACTCGTATCCCAGTCCAGCCAGGCTCTCAGAGCCTGTGGCACTCATTTATTCCTCAGGAGTGTGTCAGTCATTCCTTCACTCAGGGATGCTTGCCAAGTATGTCAAATAGAAAACGGATCACAGCTGAGGCGCTTCCCTCCAGGTGCTCACCATGGCGGGGGAAAGCAGGCACAAAGCCGACACATTACAGGTCAGCCCCCGTGCTGGGCCGTGAGCACAACCGTGGGAGCTGGCGGGGAGCAAGGAGGCCACCGCGGCCCAGTGGCCTTCCTTCCCCAGCCTGAGCTAGCACTTTTGGGCACAGGGCACCTCGCAGGGAAGCAGCCTATTCTGCAGGTGTCTGGGCAGGAACCCCTCAGTGTTTCTCTTGTCCTGGGGCCTTGTACCACTTGTCAGCTTGGAGTTAAGAGCTTGATGGTAATCTGGAAACTTCAGCACTCTGGGGGAAAGGGATGCATTTTCAGAAATGTAGACACGGTCCATAGAAATGTGCTTATAGTTCAGAGCAGAAGCAGGCAGTGACTAGCCAGCTATTAAAGACATGGCTAAACTCTCCCACCCTTCCAGACTGGAGCGGAGAGGACAGTGACCACACTGGCAAATCCCATGGGCTTGGTGCCAACGAGACAGAATCACAGGCAGGTGGATCAAGGCCTGACCCTTGACAGTGCTTCTCTGTAACTAAGTTCAGCGTTCCAAGAAGACCTTTCCAGGGTTATAAGAGGGAAAGCTCTCGTCTGCCTTAGTCGCCGTCATCTCCCCACTGGCTGGCACAGTGCCTAGAACATGGTAGCTGCTGGACAAGTGATGTTGTTGAATGAAAGTGCAAGACTCAAATCCAAACTCCTCCTACTAGGTCCTGCTGGCCCGAGAGAGGATGAGAGAGCCACAGGCTGTTTCACAATTCACCCTCCTTTACCAAGGAATCAGCCTGAGATCCTCTGAGAATATCCCCTGTTCATGCCCCATGTCCCAAGCCTTCCCTCCCTTCCCAGGGGAGGGCAAGAATATGATCCCTTATTATAAAGGGACCCCTTGCCACTCATGTTATAAAGCTGGTTACTCGGGCCAGCTTGTCAAAGAGTGCGTAGGGCAGCATCTGAAACTAGGACAGGGTCACGGTTCCCGCACCAAAGGGCTGAGCCGGACCCCGTGCTTCCCTCCATTCCCCTCATGCGTTGGAAGTCTTCTGTGGAAAGCTGACTTGTTTGGCTTTCTTGTTTATTCTGAACTTCCTCAAACTAGTTCCTCATTTTAGAACCAGTCACTAGTGACTACAATGAACTTGAAGCCTCCTCCCATGTAGGGAGCCCTAGCCTATCTTTCTTCATCTTCTCTTGATACAGGTGTACCCTGCTTGAAGCCACTCCCACCTGTGAAAACCAGATTTCCAAACCCAGAACGAGGCAGGTGGTTGGTATTCCAGCAGGATTGACCGTAGCCTAGGGAACTGCTCCTCACTCCGAATCCAGTCCAAAAGGTCAAATAAGGAGAGTTGTTTTTCACAACCAGCACGTTGCTTGTACAGATGACCTCAAGGCTTGGCAAGATCACAAAGTACATTTTGACTCATCAAAGAAACTGGTTGTGTTTGGCATGATTTTAGTGTCGAGGGCAGTTTATGGCATTGTAGTCTTTGGAAAGTGGTCGTTGTTGAGTGGTACACACTGCAGGCCCCACTTAATCAGAATATCCACCTACACAAAATACCCTAACTTACAGATTTCAATAACATTTGAAATTTTGTGTGTGTGACATACATAAAAAAATTTCTCGCTGCTTATTGTATAAATGAAGTGCACATGTGGCTGGGTTTTTTTCTTGACACTACTTTTCCCTCATGTTCTCTTGCATTCCAATCGCGTATTGGTCTCTCTGGATCAAGGATGCCTCCTGTGGCATCTTTTCTATTTGCTGTTGGTCTCCTCGTGCAAAAGATCTGAAAGTTGATTTGAAAATGCCATTGTAACATTTTTCTTTTAAAGCCTATAAAATGCCCAATATCAGGGGACCTGGCAACACAGTACTGATCAAATTTATGAAGCTAGAAGTTAATGCTTAGCCTGGGCAATAGCGAGACCCTGTCTCTACAAAAAATAGAAAAATTAGCCGGGCATGGTGGCGTGTGCCTGTGGTCCCAGCTACTTGGGAGGCTGAGGCAGGAGGATCACTTGAGCCAAGGAGTTAGAGGCTGTAGTGAGCTATCGTCTCATCATTGCGCTCTACCCCAGGCAACAAAGAAGAAGAAAAAGTTGTTATAAAAGAACAGTAAATAGGCTCAAAAAGCCTGGAGCCAGACTTTATGTTAGTAACATGAATGGCAAATTTGAGCTTTATTGTAGAATTCATCCTTGGGATGGCCCCAGCTATGCTGGGCATGGGTTGGCTAAGGAACACAGGCCTGCCACCAGTCCAGCTTAGAGTCTTTGCTCCTCATTGTCATTTTAATAAGTTGCTTTTCCAGAACGTAGGCTGGCTGTGTACGTGCTTCCTAATTAAGGCGCTTCCTCCTAGGTCAGTCCCTGGGCTTTTTACTAACAAATCTTTGGCTTGTGACAGCTTGTACATTTGGGTTCCAATTTTTAAAGCTTAAATCATTTGGAAGGGATACAATGTCATGGTTAAGACTATGGGCTTTGCCATGAAAGTCCCACGTGCAAATCCTGCTGCTGCCACTTCCCTGCAGTGTGGCCTTGGGCAAATTACTTGGCCTGCTGAGCCTCAAGTTTCTCCCCGCTCCCCATGAAGGAATGATGTTAGTGGCTTGCTCACAGAGTTGCAAGGATTCAAGAAATAATGCATGCATTACCTAATACATACATAGCAGGCAATAATAGCAGCCATTATTATTAATTTGTATTATTATTGATAGCTAGTATGTAATTGTGTATATACAAACTGTGTCCAGAAAGTATGCATCCACTGTTAATATAACGAGAATGGTTACATGGCTGGATACTTTCCAGACAGCCCTTGCATAAATAGCAGTGGATTGTTGAAAACACCCAAAGATGACCACAGGACAACTAATTTCGGTTCTAGCTGCCGAGGAATTGTAGGTCCCGGTCCATCATGCACCAGTGGGTCATTCCTCAGTCCGTTCAGAGCTATGGCACTGCCAGTGGAGATAGAGCCTGGTGGAATGTGCAGCATGCTCTTTCAAGATCATCCTCGGGGTGGCCCTTTTCTTGCTGACCACTCTGCCCCTCAGTTCTCAGGATTCTCCTCCTCTGCCTTTGACAGTGTCTATTCCAGACTTTCCATCCGATACTAGTAGCTGTGGCGGGTAGGTTTCAGCTCTGCATAGGCAAGGACTTTCAAACAACCCACACTTCCAGTCACAGCAAAGACCACTCACAACAGCTTCCATCTCACTGGAGGTTCCACTAGTGTTTACAGAGTGCCCACGGCATACCAGGCACTGTATTATATAATTTAAACATTGTTTCTTGCATTTCATCGTCCTGTAAAATCCTGTTACATAGGTTTGAGGATCCCAATTTTACAGATGAGATTTCTAAGTCTCAGATTAAGTGACCTGCCCATTGTCACACACCAGAGTGTTGAGAGACTAAGATTCAAACTCAGATCTTTTGACTCCACAGCCATCCTTTATGTAGCTAGATAGCCATCCCTCATGATTAGTAAGGGGTATGTTGGAAAATATTACTTTCAAGGGCCCTGCTGATTTTGTGATTCCTTTATCATTTATTTTAGCCATCCATCCATTTTCTTCTCAACTAGATTGTAAGCACTTTGCAGGCAAGGATAATATCTATCCAGCAAATAACTAATATAATGTTTGGAAACCACCTGTCTGATGCTGCCTACTTCCCTGACACATAGAAACAGGACAAAAAAGATGGCCCACTAACAAAAGGGTCACCCAGAAATTCCAATCTCAGGAATTTACCACCTAGAATTACTTGTACAGGTGTACAAAGATATAAATAAGGGTGAGGTTTTTTATAGTATTACTTAGAAGGGGAAAATTAGAAACAAAGTCTATCCATGGAAGAATAGATGGAGCAATGATGGTACATCTGCACCATGATCTTACGGAACCATTAAAACGAATGACATAGATCTACATACGCTGAAATGGAACAGTATCCATAATACATTGTTAAGTGAAAGATCCAACTTGTATAGTATTGTGTATGCATAATCCCATGTTTATTTTAAAAATAGTCCCGAACTATATATTTCTACGTGTATAGAAATGGAGCTAGAAGAATTTACATGAAACTTAAGTGTTTCTTACATTCAGGGGAAGAGGGGATGGTGCAGAGATTGTTGTTGTGGGTTTGTTTTTTTGGTTTTTTTTTTTCCTCTATACTCTTTTGAATTGTTTACATTTTAATGATGAACAGTTATTACTTTTGTACTTTAAAAAAAAATTTTAAAAGCAGGGTCAGAGATTATATATAAGGGAGGTAGGAAAGGTTAACCAGGAAAACTTTCCTCATTGGGTTTCCCAGACTGGCGCCAGCCCTCCACTGCCACCCCTCATGAAAGCAGCGGAAAAGGGGCTGGTGCTTTCTCTCTGGGCCAGTTCTGCTGTTTTTCACTCTTCATGGGGCCACTCATGCCCACGAGCGTCCCTTACCTCCAGCACAACCACCGCATGCATTTGTCATTGGTTGATTATAACTAAAAGCAGGAAGCCATAGCC
This sequence comes from Indri indri, assembly GCA_004363605.1. NCBI lineage: Eukaryota > Metazoa > Chordata > Mammalia > Primates > Indriidae > Indri > Indri indri. Next base: position 18,921 of record RJWJ010014740.1, on the reverse strand, counting down.
ATCATAGTTAAGGACGGCTCATCGAGCCATCTCTGGGCACCTTCCTTCTCCCTTGAGTCACAATGATAAAACTCACAGTCCCCAGGGGAGAACAAGAAAGGGAGTAAAATGGAAACCAAAACCAGGAGGGGCAAGCTCGCCCATCTCCAGCCTTCTGTTTTAGTGGCCCAGCTGCCAGAACTCAGCCGCAGAGGTCCTGGCAAGGTTTCCAGGGTCGGGGGAAGCAGTTCATCACGTATTTATTAAGCCCCATTCTCAAATGTGGACCAAATGCCTCCTAAATTCTCATCCCATACCAAGAGATCCTTTTTTAGTTATAGCCTATTTTTATTGTGAAAGTAATACTGCACAGAGGCCGGGCACAGTGGCTCACACTGTAATCCTAGCACTCTGTGAGGCCAAGGTGGGGGCGATCGCTTGAGCTCAGGAGTTCGAGACCAGCCTGAGAAAGAGTGAGACCTTGTCTCTACTAAAAATAGAAAAATTAGCGGGGTGTTGTGGCATGTGCCTGTAGTCCCAGCTACTCAGGAGGCTGAGGCAGGAGGATCACTTGAGCCCAGGAGTTGGGGGTTGCAGTGAGCTGCAGTGACACCACTGCACTCTACCCAGGGCGACAGAGTGAGACTCTGTCTGAAAAAAAAAGTAATACTCCATAGAGAACATCTGTGGAGGGATACACAAGAAACTGCCAGCAGGCATCCCCTCAGAGAAATGGAGGAGGGGTGCGTGGGACTTACGTTTTTCATTGTATATCCTTTCTGTAGTTTTTTAACCAGCTAGAAACATTAAACAATGAAAACTAAGGAAATGCATACTCACTGAAAAAATGTGGAAAAAATTAGAAAGTTATGAAAATATTAACAAGCCCACATTCACAAGTCCACCACCAAGAAAGAACCATTGGTACATGTCTATGCTTGATGTCTGCGTTTTTATAAATGTTGATAGATACATGTATGTGGGATCATACTTTAGATATAATCATGTCCTTTCTCTATTAACATTGTATCCCTGTCGGGCTCGGTGGCTCATGCCTGTAATCTTAGCACTCTGGGAGGCTGAGGCGGGAGGATGGCTTGAGCTCAGGAGTTCAAGGTTACAGCAAGTTATGATCATGCCACTGCACTCTAGCCTGGGTGACAGAGTGATACCCTGTCCCTAAAAAAAAAAAAAAAAATATGAACATCTTTGATTATGCATCTATTTGCTCCATACATAGATTGCAGTTGTGTGAGTTGTACTCACAAAAAGTGGCTGTCTTCCTATCTTCTCTCGGTTTGATGCCTTATCATCTCCAGAGTTCCCTGCATTATTTCATTGCATGAGTAAAGGGGCGTGAGGGTGTGATTAAGGGCCAGGGTGAGAATGAGGAAAGAGATCAGGTGCTGTGATTGTCAGAAAAGGAGGCCATCTCAGTGCAGTGGAGCTGTTGGGAGGGGCTTCCTGAAGGTGGGGGCTGAGCCTTGCTCTGAAGGACAAGCAGGATGTGCAGGGTGCCCACACAGCAACGTGGCACACGTGGAGACCTGTAGAGCAGAGTAGCGAGGGGGTTGTGGAGAGATCAGACTGGCCAGAGCCAAACCCTGTGTTCGGGGAAACAGTGGTCGGATAGATTATGGACCACAGAGTTGGGACTGGGCCCATAAGCAGTGCAGAGCCAACAGATATCTTTGAGCTTGAGGTTGTCTTAAGGACATAATGTTTCAGAATTAGCTTGGCACCAGCGTGGGGTGGGCAGAGGACTGGGAGAAGCCGGAAGTGGGTACCTATGCTAATAGACTAGATGTGAGGTCATTGCCTTAAACACCCGAAGGGGCCTTGTGTTTCTGCAGGCCTGGGGTAGCCAGCATTGTCGGGCATGTGGTGGGAATTGGAGGACAGTCATAAATTTTATCCCGTAAATTTTATTTATGCTGCAGGTTGAACTGTGGAATTGGCGGCGAGACTGAGTTTTTGTGGGCATGGCAGATTTCTTTTTTATAATTGATCTGTAAGATTTTAATGATTAATGTACCTTCACATTTCATATCCTCCTTAATGGGAGATGTTTACGCAGAAATTGCTCTCCCGGGAAGCAGGCTTCACACTGGCCGGTGAGGCAGGTTTTGGGATTCCTCCAGCTGAGTGTCACTCCCAGCGCCCGTGTGCAGGCCTCAGTAATGCCCCTTCCTCAACATCTGTTCCTAGGTCCCAATGCTCATGTGCCCACTGTGTCTCTGCCCAAAGGAAAGAGTTAAGCAAGCCTTCCAGAGGCCTGTAACTTGTGATATTGTCTGTGGCCCAGGCCAGTATAGGGGTTCTATACCAATGGCAGGGTTTTCATTTAAGGCCCAGCAGCCACCTTCTACCCCTACCCTGTAGGTTCCTGCATCTGGAGCTCTGCCCCCGAGTCTGGGAAGAATGCAGAATTATACCCATGTCGCTCTTCTGAGAATTTAAATTCTGGGGCAGGTGTGAGGACCAAGCGTGTTTCCGTGAGCTGAACTCCATCTCCAGCCTCATCGGCGGCTGCCCAACTTAAGCTTGCCCCCAGCAACTTCACACTATTTGTGATTCCTACATAGACTCCCCTCTGTGCCTTGCCCCGTGCCATCCCTTCTGCTTGGAATACCCTCTCCTTTTTCTTGGGCAATTCTTGCTAACCCCTTGAGACTCGGCCTCCTTTAGGAAGCCTTTCCTGACACCTCCCAGGCCGTGTGTCCCTCTGTGTGTTCCCATTGCATTTGCTGTGTGTCTCGCTGTCCTTGGGCTCTCCTAACTACTTTTCTCTTTCCCCCAGTAGACTGTAAGCTCCTCAGGGACTGCAGTCTTCCTCGGTGTACTCCCAGTGCGCGGCACAGCACCCAGCACATGCCCAAGGACTGCTGCGCGTAAGCCCCTGCAGTGCTCTGCGGTTGCATGGGACACTCTGAATTCAGGACCTTACTCAACGTAAAGCCTCAAGCTGCCTCCAGTCATTGGATTTGAGGCGCTTTATTGGGTGCCTATAAGTGATTATATCTTTTTGTCTTAAGTATTTTGTCAGATACGAATATTACCTGTTTTTGTTTAATGTTAGCCTGGCATGTCTTTCTATCCCTTTATTTCCAACTTCCCTGTATAATTTTGTTTTGTTTCTTTTAAAAAGATCCGTCTAGCTGGATCTTTTTAAATCCTATCTGATTGTCCGTTTTTTAACCTATTTGTGTGTATTGTGCTTAATGATATATTAATATTTTGACTTATTGCTGCCACCTTAACTTGTGTTTTCATTTTATATTTATTTTCCTTTTTGCTTCTTCCCTCCCCCACCTCTTTCCTTGCTTTCTGTCACAATGACGAAGTTTTCTACTTTTTCATCTTTACTCTTCTGGTTTGGAGAGCTCTGAATTGTATTTCTATTCTTATAGTAATTACTCCTAAATTTTAATATACATACTTAACTGTAATTTTTTTCTAATAAAATTTAAACATTTTCAAATGTAAATTCCACCAAAAGGTGAGGATTTTATTACTCTTTACCCATTGAACAACACACTCTATTCTTCGTCCTTATTATTGTTATCTAGATTTTAATGTTTTAAAATACTTTAAATTAATGTTTATGTTCAATTGTTAATTAAATTGACTAACGCATCGTATCTGTGCCTACCAACTTGCATCTCACTTCTTCTCTGTGGTTTATTTTTCTTCTTTCCAAAGTACATCCTTCAGTGGTTCTTTCAATGAAGGTAGCACCGTCCTTCCTAGAACTCTTGTTTGTATTTGTGTGTTTTATGTGTGGATTTGTTTGATTGTTTTAAGAAAATGAAATGACCTGTTAACTAATCAAGTTGAAAATCATAACACCCAGAAGCATGTACTGGTGTAACTCAACTAGAAGTCTGACAAATTTATTGGTGATTCAACCCTTAATGATGAGACCCTCATTTTTAGTTCTTGTGCTTCCTCCTACACAGCTAAGAAATTATTACCAACAATAGATGGGCAGATCCTAAAGTAAAATAGGGGTGGTAATATCCATATGAGTAGTAATATTACTCAGTTCCTGGATGTTCCAGTTACCTCTGCCAACAAGCTTTTATTCTGGAAAGGAACTGGTGGTCCTTGGGTCCCAGGGCAGTAGGCCAGCAGTGTCCTGGCTTGAGTCCTAACCCCATGTTAGATGCTCTAGTTGTATAAATTGAGCCTCATTTGTTCCTTCAAGTAACGTACCTCTCTGAGCCTTAGTTTTTTTCATCTGTGAAATGGAGATAATATTACCAACCTTGCAGGGTTGCAGAGAAAGCTCCTAGCACAGTGCCCAGCACCCAGAAGAAACCTATCAACGGCAGTGGTTATCACATTCCATGGCACTCAGGAGACACTTGTTGAACACTTGTTGAGTGCCTGCAGAAGGCTACTATAAAAGTCTTCCCTGGGGAGACAGGTCGTAAAGGATAGTTGAGATCTGGATAGACATTGTAAAGAAGGAAGGCAAGAAGGCATTCCCTGTGGGAGGAACAGGGTGAGCAGAGGAAGAGGATCAGAGGTTGCTCACTGCTGCCCAGCTCAGGAAGTGAAGGGATCTGTCTGGCACAGAGGCTGGGAGTGGGGGATTGGGGAGGGCAGGCAGGGCAGAAAGGGGAGCCACGGCTGAGCATGTATGGGGACCTCTGGGGCTGCCTAGCCAGATGGCTGTTTTGCCAGGCCAGCTCTCTCTGCCTGGCACTTGCTGTTGGTTCCCTTCTGCACAGCCCCTCATTTTTGATAGGCAGAGGCTTGCCCATTGCGGCCTGATGGCCAGGCGAGCTGAAGGCTTAAAAGAGGAAGTCAGGAGAAGATTGGTTTGTAACCAATATCTTATTAAGGAAGTTGAGTCATTCTACTTCTGCTATTTATCCCCTCTGGGCATTCAGAGGAGGACGAGTTTTTACTTCCAGATGAAATAGTCGTGAGAGAGATTTGCCCTGGCTGCTCAGTGGACATTTTCAAGACGACCTTGTAAGACAGATTTTTATTTCCCTTTCATACACAGAGAACCAAGCCTCCAAGTGTTGAATGACTTACATAAGGCACCAAACACCGTGACTCTATGGTGCAGAAACAGAGAAGTCCCATCATCTCAGTGATGTCTTTTAGTAGCTTGGTGATGGGCAAGGGAGTGAACATTCAGTTAGCATCTTCTATTGGCCAGGCACACTGACTGGCATTTCCCGTACTCTTCCTCATTCAGTCCCGAAACAACCTGAAGAAGCTAAGACAAGAATCTCAGAGAGGCGAAGTAGCCTGCTCAAGGTTTAGACACAGGCTCAGGAGACAGAAGCCTGGGTTCAACCCCATCTTTGCACCCTGTAACCGCGTAACTTTTTAGGCATGCTACTGAACTTCTCCAACCCATTTCTTCACATCTGAAAGTGAGATTAAAAATGGTAGATGCTCAGTAAATATTGACAATGACTGTTCTGAATTGGAGTCATCCAGCCCCCAAATAATCCTGACAAATGGGCTAAGTTCTCAGAACTAGAAGAAACCTCAAAAGATTTCCTAGGCCACTGGTTTCCAAACTCTTTTTGGGGAGACCTAGGATTCTGCAGTTGTCCTCGGTGGATGAAGGGAAGCTGAGCATGTGGCGCCCTTGCCCACCTCCTTTAGCCAGAGCAGCTGTTCTGATGTGACTTACATGCCAGTTGCATGCTTCTAGCTCTTTTTTTTTTTTTTTTTTTTTTTGAGACAGAGTCTCACTGTGTTGCCCAGGCTAGAGTGCCGTGGTGTCAGCCTAGCTCACAGCAACCTCAAACTCCTGGGCTCAAGCGATCCTCCTGCCTCAGCCTCCCGAGTAGCTGGTACTACAGGCATGCGCCACCATGCCCGGCTAATTTTTTCTATATATTTTTAGCTGTCCAACTAATTTCTATTTTTAGTAGAGACGGGGTCTCGCTCTTGCTCAGGCTGGCTTCTAGCTCTTTTAGACGTTGGACATCGAGGTTGATTTCATTTGACAAAAATGGTCCCCCCTGCTCTTTTTTTTTTTTACAAAAATAAAAAAAAAAACTTGCCAAGGCTAGAACCCATAACTTCTGGTTCCTAATCTGGCATTTTTACTGTACTAGGCTTACCAAAACAGGGAACTGAAATATATATTTTAGAAAGGTTATCATCTTAAAGATCAACATTTAAAATGTTACTTTTGCACCTTCCAATGAATGAAAAATCATTTAGCCTAAGCCCCATTCCTGTCCCCAAATCCTAGGAACAGAAATTTTGCCGTCAGAGAAAACATTGTTGTCATAGCCTCAGAGCAGCACTTTCCAATAGAACTTTCTGCAGCAATGGAAATATTCTCTATCTGTATTGTCCAATATGGTAGCTAGTGTAACAGAGGAAGTGATTTTTAAATTGTATTTCATTTTAATTAAATATAAATAGCCCCATGTTGCTAGTGGCTACCATTTTGAACGGTATAGCCTTAGAGTAAAGAGCAGGGGTCAAGTGACATCCTGGCCCCTTGGCATCAGAATCATCCAGAGAACTTGTATGACGAACAGATTCTGGGCCTCGTGCTCAGCAACTCTGATTCAGTGGGTCTAGGAGGAGTGCGTTTTAAGAACTCATCTGGTTATTCTAACTTGCAGTCAGTTTGGAAACCACTACATTAGAGAGCTCTCCTTGGAGTGAAAGAGTAGAGCCAGAATCAAGCATTTAGCCCCAGTCTGATCTTCTGACGAGACTAGAGCACCCTTCTGGGGAATGGAAGACCCCTAGAGAATGTGGCGGAAGCTATAGACCAAGTCTTCCCTTGAAAAATGCAAATTGCGTATAGTTTCTGGGACTCACAGACTTCCCTGAAGCCATCCTTGACCCCAGATTAGTAACTCCTCATATAGATATGCACAGGTCAATCTGGTACCATCTAGGTCATTCCTACCCCCAGACTTATCCAGGGGCCATGGACACATCACAGAAGGGAGAACAAGCAGTGTGTATACATCAGGCCTAGAAGAATACTGAGTGAATTCTACTCCTTTCCTTTCCTCTTTTGTTTGCTTGGGTTTGTGGGTGAGCCGAGTGGTCTGGCTGTTGCCACTGCTCACGTCCTCAGCTGCTGCAGAGAGCAGAGGGCTGAGTGCATTTGGGGCCCAAATGGAGCTGGGGAAAGTGTCCGGGCTGAGGAATGGATCAGGATTTTGACTGGCCTTCAAAGACAGAGGAATTTGGTCCTCATTCCCCACTCACTGCAGGAGAGAGAAGGGGTGATGCTGCAGAGCTGTGAGCTGGGGTGACAAGCCAGAGGCCAAAGCCCAGGGCTGGGAAGGCCACCCGCCAGCAGTCCCAGGCTGAATACAGAACCCTGATTTCTGTAGACCAGAACCCAGGTAGAAGCAGGGAGGGAGGGAGGGGCGAGCGTGCGTGTATGTGTAGGGAGCTGCTGTTGGGCCAAAGTGTCCCAAGAATAGCCTCTTAAACTTGGAGGCTGTCCGTGAAGGTCTGAGTCATGGTCATGTGGCACAGGAAAGCCAGCCATAGGAGAAGCTTTACAGCTCCCAGGCCATGATTTGTGCCCCTGGGAGGTGAAGATCAGCCTGTTTTCCCCTTGCCCCTCACAAGTTCAGCTGCCATCTGCTGGGTCAGCTTCTCAACAGCCTCCTTGTTACTGTCTGCCTGCCAGGCTGTGGGATGAGTCACCAGGGGACTGCAAAGGAGGCTTTGAGCGTTGCTGCCTCAGCCTGAGCCCCAACTTCTCCTCCGGGGAGAGGGAGCCTGGTGCCCTCGTGGAGGGAGGATCGGGGCCCTGGCCAGCTGACCACCAAGAGGAAAGGATGGCTCCCAGGGCTGAGGGGTGCCCCACGCCTCTCTGGAGGAGCTCTAGCTCAGGATGAGCTATCCAGAACACTCAGGTGGGCCATGCCAGACAGACACAAGCTGTCTGGGCTCGAGCACAGCTAGGTCTCTGAGCAGTGGGGTGTCCTGGGAGCAGCCACCACTCTACTCAGCCTCATTTTTCTCACTCACCAGGTGGAACTCTCTTCATCCTTGGTGCTCAGGATCATCCTGTCTCTAGAGGTCATGGAAAAGCACTGTTTGTCCTTCGAGTCCCTCATTTCAGCCTCATCAGGTGTCTCATCTGTGCCCCACCATGCTATATGCAGGAGGAGGCACCACGTGCAAGGCCACCTGGGCCCTCAGGAGCCTCTGACTGGGGAGGACCATGAGTGCTGCCTCCTGCATTGGCCCGTGCCCCAGGAGCAGCCCAGAGAGCCTGGGGTCTGGGGTCTGGGTCTGCTGTGCCACACAGGGGCTGGTGATTTGGGGCAAGTTGCCACTTAATTGGGCCCCAGGTTCTTCAAATAAAAATGAGGAGGTTAAAGCCAGGTCAAGCCCTGCAAACACAGCTCCACTGCTGTTAGGTTAGGAGGCTTTTTTGGTTTCTTAAGATCTCATTAACCCTGATACAGAGGGTGAGAAAGGTAGGATTGACTCGAGGCCTTAGATCTGTTCTTTATTTGGAGTGGCATGGGTTGGGGGGGTATGTGGTGGGATGAAAGTCAATTTTTTGTGAGAAAAATAGCCTGCCTTGGAGGCCATTTGCCTAAGGGGACATCAGAACAACCCTTAAGACTTCTTCGGACCGTCAGGTAGCAGTGAGATTGCCCGTTCAGCCTCCTCAGCATCTGGCCTTCAGAACTAAATCCAGGCCTCCATGCGGGAAGCTAGAGCTGCTCTGAGTTCAAAGCCAGGAATCCCCTGAAGACAGAGATGCGAGCAGCAACCCCCTACCCCAATCAAGCCGACTCAGCCTTTCATAGCCATCTTGGTGGAAAAAGATGAGTGAGGCAGATTCAGTAGGAAGAAGGCTTTGACCTGGTATTTCTCTGCTTCCCACTATCTCATTTAATCTTCAGGCCTGATGGGGCAAAAGGCCAGAGACATTAGAGGTTTGGCTTCATGTGGTCTGCCCTTCTGCCCAAGGAGCGAAAGGAGGAGTGAGCCAGGTTTCGTGGAGTTACAGCAGGGAAGACAACCTCTATTAGTAACAGCTTCAAGACCAACCTACCACCAGGGAGTGATTATTCAAAAACCTGTGTGCCTTTGGTGCCTCCTCAGGCTTTATCTAAAGCAAGTCACACCCCAGAGGGGCTGTGCCCTTAAAAAGTCCCTGTCTTTAGAAAGGTTTCCAAATGGTAACAGTCTCAAATTGGCGCTGTTCTCTTTTACAACAATTCTAATCTGCAGGCTGTTTGTACAGATTGTCAGCAGCTCTGGGCTGCTCGCCCTTGCAGCTTCCTTGGTTACGTGCAGGGCTGGGCAGGACAGGACCCAGAGAGAGGTGAAGTCTTGTGCTTTGTCCTCATATTTCTAGAGGTATAGGTTAGCGTTAGGGCCCTCAATGTCAATTTCATTACTCATGTTGCCTCAAAGAAAAATGACACCTAGAAGTTTCCAGCCAATGAATTTGGACATTAGAGGAGGAATCATGTCAGTTCCTTCTGGAGAGCCACACACAGATGCATCTTGGGAGAGAAGCCAAGTGCTGAGCCCCATTTGCATGCTGAGTTTTAGACTTTGTAAGATAGATGTGTGCGCACACACACACACCTGCGTCCTGCTAGGAAACAGAACAAAACCTTAATTCTTTTCACTTAGAGACAAGCCACTATGGACAGCTTAGGTAGACATATCCTCTAAAAAGGCAAGGCATATGTGGGGCCAGTGAGGTGATGGTTTTGGAGAATGGGATGCACCCCCCTGTCCTAGGGAAGCAGTTTGCCATAAAACAAACAACAGAAAAAGATTCAGCCATTATAAAGGCAAGAAAGAACCAACCCAAATATTTGTGCCACTGCTGTCCTGGGGGAGTAGGCTGGTATCCTCCTCGTTGGGCACAGTGGAGGAGTTTTTACATTGGGGTGCTGGTGGGGTCGGGGGCCTATGCCTCTTGGAACATGTGCAGATGTTAGGAGCTTGACTCTGTTCCCATTGGGGATGTTTGGAGGGTAAACACGTGTGGCATAAAGAGGCAGAGGCCCTTTGCCCCTGCCTTTCTCCTCCTACCCCAGCCTGGCTTGTGCCCCCTGGGCTCTGGGATCATCAGTGACCTGCTCCCTGTTGGTCTCTCTTAGGGTAAGCGTGAGCCTGGGAGATGGCAGTGATGGAAATGGCCTGCCCAGGCGCCCCGGGCTCGGCAGTCGGGCAGCAGAAGGAGCTCGCCAAAGCCAAGAAGACACAGCCGATGGGCAAGAAGCAGAGCTCCGTCTACAAGCGCGAGGCTGTGGAGAAGAGCCCCGTGTTCTGCGGGAAGTGGGAAATCCTGAACGACGTGATCACCAAGGGCACAGCCAAGGAAGGCTCCGAGGGAGGACCAGCTGCCATCTCCATCATCGCCCAGGCCGAGTGTAAGGGCCGGGGTTGCCATGGGCACAGGGGCAGATGGGTGGGCCTGCAGGTGGGTGGCTGGGCACAGGAATCCCCTGTGGAGGAGAAAGGTCAGGGTGACCACTAGATAAGGTATTCACAAGACACAACTGCAAGTGTGAGTGTAAGCCAAGAATCAGCATGAAGCGGGAGCTGTAAAGTGCTGGGATGGGGCACAGATGGGAGACTTGGCGAGGGGAGGCTGTACCCATCGTGACCAGAGTGTGGGGAGAGGGGTGAGAGGCCAGAATGCTCGGGGCTCTTTGCAGGACCGTCAAGCCGGCCAGCAACCTTCTGCTGTGACCTTGGGCAGCCCGGCGTCGGGAGAGGCCCAGGCAGGGGAGGCCAGGTCTCCCGGAAAGCCCCGCCGAGGCCTGCAGGCCCTTCACCACCTTCCACCTAGAAGAGGCCCCGCCCAAAGAATGAACACCCTGCTCCTAGGCCTGCTGGGCCTGTCTAGGGACAGCAGGGTGAGGCCTGGTCCAGTTCTTTCTGCTTCTGCCCACGATACCTCAAGATGACTAGTAATGGCGGCGCCCCCGGAGACAGAAACTCCCGGGAGGGCTGGGTAGAGCCAGGAGTCCTCTCCCCAGCACCTACGCGCCAAGCCCGGAGATTTCTCGAGGTGGCACCTGGAGAGCCTGACAGCTTGCGATGGCATTTCTCCACACGTACACCTCCTTCCCCTCCTCCTACTTCCTTCTGGTTGGTTTCTGAGGAGAGATGAGAGAATAAAAATTAAAATGGAGTGAGTAACACAATAGTGGTTTCATACACACACACACACACACACACACACACACACACACACATACAATATATGCACTTACTTGTACACGACAGCTTCTATTCATTGAGCGTTACTCTCTCCGTGCCAGGCACTGTGCTGAGTGTTTTATGTAGATTATCTCGCCTCAGCGTCACAGTAAGTGAGGTGCGGTGGGCACCCTGTGAGCCCACGTTGTGGTCACGGGAGGGTGGCTGCGGCCGTGGTCTGCCCTTAGCCGTCATGCCGGGAAGGAGGGAGAGACGGGCCTGCGAGGAGGGGGTGTTGGTCGGGGAGCGAGCCGCCAGGCAGGGCTGGTCTGGGAAGGAGAGCCTAAGAGGGGATCTCTGGAAAGTGTGTCTCTCCTGAGCTTCGAATTCCTGTTCCTTCTCTTCTTTCTGCTAATCCAAGTCCTCTTCCTTTATTTAAAAGGCGAGAATAGCCAGGAGTTCAGCCCTACCTTTTCAGAACGCATTTTCATCGCTGGGTCGAAGCAGTACAGGTAAGAAGGCCGGCTGGGGTGGGAGGCAGGTCTGAGGTGGTGTCCCCTGTCCCCTGCCCCCCGCTGCTCACCTCAGCTCCTCCAGCACCTGTGTTTCAGCTCCTGGAACTCGCCCAGGCTTTCCTGGCCCAGTGGCTCTCTGAGCCAAATAAGCTTTTGAAAAGCTTTTCACGGCTTGTGGATGACTGCCTCTGGGTCACATCAGCTTGACGTTTTATTTTTATTCTCCTCAGAGTCCTTGATGCAGCCCGTGGTTTCCCATAACAGGGAGGGTGCTGGGAACGGGAGCTAGAGCGTGGCCGGGAACGCAGGCCGCGGGCCCCTTTCACTGTGCTCCTGGGGAGACCCACTGTCTTTCTCCTGTGGACACACCTGTGTAGGGCTGGGGGGTGTGGAAACGGGAGGGAACAGGCAGATGCGAGCCTGCCCCAAGCCAGGAAGCCAGGGTGAGGCCGTCTGTTCCCAGGCCCCCTGCTCCCCCAAAGATGATTTTTGGAAACTGACAATTCAGCCTGGAAACAGTTCCCTTCTCTACCACCAGGCAGACTTTTGTATCATTGGAATTTGGAACCTGCTAGTGATAAAAAGCCTGGGGGGAGGGCTGCTGCCCTGGAACCTCGAAATGCTCAGTGTGCTCGAATTCTTCATGCTGCCTCAGATGTCTTTGGTCCCAGGGAAGGGGGGCTTCTGGTACACGCTTCTTTCAGCTGCCTGAGAGAAGCCTGTGGGCCTCTGGCAGGCCCCAGGACTGGTGGGCGGCCTCCTTCGTGGGGCAGAGGAGGGGGCCAGGAAGAGGGGCTGAAGCCGTGGTCTGCTCACAGCTGTGTGCAGCAGCCCTTTCAGAAACCCCCTGCCGCCAGCTCCTTGAACACCTGGCAAGGATACCAGCCAGTCAGAGCCACGATGGGGATGGGCCCCGAGGCCAGCAGAGAGGGGCAGGCTCCACAGTACCCGGCACCAGCCCAGGCGGGCCATCCGTACTTATGCAGCTCCTCACGTTCTGACAGTAGCCAGGGACCCCAGGAACCTGTAGGGGTGGAGGCGACCAGCCTCAACTGTCCCCCCTTCCAGAAGCAACAGAAACAAGCTCTGCTCATTCAGGGCTGAGCATGCCTGCCCTGAGTGTGTGCCGCCCCCTTGGAAAGCAGTGCGAGCACTGTGTGGCTGCTACAACCATTCTCCCCGAGAAGGGCCGAGCAAGTGCCCCGTCACCGTAGTAGTAAGCATGGCTTATGTGCGCGTGCCTTAGGGCCAGGCACTGAGGTAGGCTTTTAAAATGAACTATTTCATTTAAGCTCCATCTCTACCCTGCATGGCAGAAAATATCCGTACCCATTTCATAAATGATAAAACTGAGGTTCCTTGGGCTTTAAGAACTTTCCACATTCATGCAAGTAACGACAAAGCTGGGATTTGACCTCAGGGCTGTGTGACTCCAGATACAGTTATCTGAACCATTCCCTCTTCCTGTCTCCACATGCTCAACATGTGGATCTGTCTCTTTTTCTACAGCCAGTCTGAGAGTCTTGATCAAATCCCCAACAATGTGGCCCACGCAACTGAGGGCAAAATGGCCCGTGTGTGCTGGAAGGGGAAACGTCACAGCAAAGCCCGAAAGAAACGGAAGAAGAAGAGCTCGAAGTCCCTGGCTCACACAGGAGTGGCCTTGGCCAAACCCCTCCCCAGAACCCCTGAACAGGAGAGCTGCACCGTCCCAGTGCAGGTGAGACCCGCCCCCCGGGCTCACGGGGCCTTGGGAATGGGGCCTGTCCCTTGGCCCCGGCCCTATGTCCTCACGCCTGCGATTTCCCCCACAGGAGGATGAGTCTCCGCTGGGCACCCCATATGTTAGAAACACTCCGCAGTTCTCCAAGCCTCTGAAGGAACCAGGCCTTGGCCAGCTCAGTTTTAAGCAGTTTGGCGAGGGCCTCCGGCCAGCACTGCCTCGATCGGAACTTCACAAACTGATCAGTCCCTTGCAATGTCTGAACCATGTGTGGAAACTCCACCACCCGCAGGACGGAGGCCCCCTGCCCCAGCCCGCTCACCCCTTCCCCTACAGCAGACTGCCCCACCCCTTCCCATTCCACCCTCTCCAGCCCTGGAAACCTCACCCCCTTGAGTCCTTCCTCCTGGGCAAACTGGCCTGTGTAGACAGCCAGCAGCCCCTGCCTGGCCCACACCTGAGCAAACTGGCCTGTGTAGACAGTCAGAAGCCCCTGCCTGACCCACACCTGGAGCCCAGCTGCCCATCCCGTGGTGCCCGTGAGAAGTTTTCTGTGGAGGAGTACCTGGTGCACGCTCTGCAAGGCAGTGTGAGCTCCGGCCGTGCCCACAGCCTGGCCAGCCTGGCCAAGACCTGGTCAGCAGGGGGCTTCAGGCCATGGGAGCCCAGCCCCGAAACCGAGGACAGCGAAGGGGTCCTGCTTACTGAGGTAACTAATCCCCCAAACCCCTGTCCGCATCCCTCCCCCAGCACCTCCAGTGCGGGAGCTGCAGCCGGAACTCGGGGAGGAGCGGTGCCCCTGGCAACCCACCAGACCTTGGGGGGATGCTTTTCTGTCTTTATCAGGTCGCTCAGGCCTGTAATGACAAATGAAATAGTAGGACAGTGCTCATCGTGGATGAAAAGCAGTCGTCTCTCGCTCCACCCCCAGCCTCACTTTCCCAGCCGTTTTAGCTATTTCTGTCCTCGGTTCCTCCGGTCGGTTGGCTCACGATTGCAACCGTGTGTACCGTGTGAATAACACACCCACTGGGAAGCAGGAGTGAGCCCACAGCAGCTGGACACAGGACATGGGGATTGTGTCCGTCTTCACCTCGCCCTTCCTCCCCTTCCCCTCTGGTTCTCTTCCGGATAACTTTGCAACCTTAAATGATTTTACCAAAGTTTAATTTCTGGGTGTTATTCCATCTACTTGTAACGTCATCCCTTGACCCGCCCCGCCCCCAGCCCCTGTCTGCTGTTCCTCTCTTTCTTCTACCTTCTAGCTGGGGTTATAGTTCTCCACTGTCAGGTGTGTTGGCAATTCCATTTCTGTCCCGTGATCACAAGTGTGGGAGAAGGCTTTTCATCGCATGGGTGAGCTGGCCTCAGGCAGCCCGTGAACCTCTCCTTTACCTCCACTAGATTCTTGTAAGCCCTTCTGTGGTCCTGCCCCGCTCAGAGCCCTGCCTTAGATCCAGAGGCATCTGGTCGCAAGGGCTCAGCTCAGCAGCCCTGGCAAGGACCGCCAGCTGGAGAGCCTTCATCCCTCCTGCTGCTGCCCTGGCCACTAAAACTGGCCTCTCTCGCCTGCCAACCCCAGAAACTCAAGCCAGTGGATTATGAGTACCGAGAAGAGGTCCACTGGGCCACACACCAGCCCCGCCTGGGCAGAGGCTCCTTCGGAGAGGTACACAGGATGGAGGACAAGCAGACTGGCTTCCAGTGTGCTGTCAAAAAGGTAGGCCAGGGCTCAGGGGCTGAAGAGGGAAGCGAGGCACGGTCCCTGGTGCATGTCCTCTGCTTTCCATAAAGGACAATCACAGGGTGGCCGTGGGTCTGACTTGTTAACAGAGTGTGGCTGTTGCTAGCTGCCCTGGGTTGGCTGGCAGTGGAAGGGAGCAGCCTATCACATGTCCTGGCCTGGTCGCTGCCCTTGGTGTGCTCGTGTGTGAGCAGCAGTGTGAGAGGCGGCACACAGCCATGGTGTCTGGGTACAGCCTAGGCCACTCCTGATACAGCCACAGCCCTTAGGAGCAAGTCAAGACCTGAAAGATGGTTGGACCATAATGAAATTCATTCTGAGCTAAAACCCCTAAACCACGTAGTGGGGCTGACCCACCCCTGGACCAAAAGGTAATAAGAGCAGTAGCCCCCATCTATCAGGCCCTTTGGGGAGGCTGTACACTTTGGGAGTTAGACAGATCTGCTTTGAGCTCTCCCTCCTGTTGGCCAGGTATAGTGCAGTCCTGTGAGGCAGGCCTTATGAGGAAATGAAACTGAGCAAAAGATTGAGTAACTGGCCTAGTGGCAGAACCAGAATTCAGACCCAGGTTTGTCTCACCCTAGAGTTTGGCTTTGAACCACTCTTCAGAAAGAGGCGGAAGAAGAGGTTGACTCGTGGTCCTAGAGTTTTGATTACAGTCAGAAGACATGACCCACCTCTCCCACCCCTTCATCTCAGTTAGAACTGGAGACCAGAGAGGAGGCTGTGACTTGCCCAAGGCCACATCACTGGGCCTAGAGCCGAGGCCGCCTCTTGCGAGATCACACTGTCCAGGCCAGGGTGAGAAGCGACGGCAGCAGACCGCAGGCTCACTGGCAGCGCCCTGCCCCACTGGCATCTTTTCCCTCCCCTGACTCTCACCTCCTGGTTAATGGAAGCCACCTTGTCCCCAGCCGAAAGTCTTAGCCTCAAGGCTAGCACTGAGACCTCAGACACGTCTCTGTGGACCATCGTCTTGGCCCCTTGAGCATTTCAGGTTCCTAGATTAGGGATTCTCAATCGGTAAGTGTAATGCAAACATTCCAAACTTCGAAAAAATCTGAAATCCAAAACTCTCCTGGTCCCAAGCATTTCGGATAAGGGATACTGAACCCACAGCCAGACCAGACAGGCCCAGCACACTCGGTCCCCATGCAGAATGGACACTGCCACAGCTGTCCTGGGTACCTGTGGCCTTAAGGGGTGAGGCTAAACTGTGATGTGAGTAAACCTGGCTTCCCAGGTTTGAGCTTGGGCCAGGGTGGTGGGATGAGGGAGGGGACTACCTGTAGGCATTACCGCAAACTTCAGACGCACCGTGTCCAGTGAGCAAGCTCCACCCCACCGCCCCACACTGGCGGAAACATGTGCTGAGTTCGCTGAGTTCTTGCCAGCGTGGATCTTCATCTGCCACTTGCACGCCAAGGCCACGTGCCTGCCCCTGCTCAGCTGCGGTTCCCCTCCCCAGGCTACCAGAGAAGGCTCAGCTGTCCCTCCTGAGAGGTGGTGGGAGGAGGGTGAGAGAGTGTGAAGTGTCCTAGAGACAGGCACCCAGTGCTGGGAGCTTAGTCACTGGGCTTCTCAGCTGTTCCCCTACTAAGGTCCTCAGAGTCCCGGGCAACAAGATAAACAACCCTAATATAGTGGAAGAGGACAAATACTCCATTTCTCACCCTCCCCTGCCAAGGCAGTTGGGAAAGCTTCAAGCACAAGGCATGGACTGCCAGCACCAGGGCTGCTGCTCAAGCCCACCGGAGCCGGCCACTCTCAGAACCGCGTCCTGGCTACCTCGGAGCACTCGGTGGAGACGGTGCTCTGCAGCCCACACAGCTGCTGTTGGTTGGGCAGATGGCCCCGCCTTTCTCTCAAGGCAGTGGTAGCCTTTAGGGTTTTCAGCTGGAGGATCACATGAGAAACAGCTTCCTGATTAAGGGGTAGGGACTGGGAGGTGGGCCAGGGATCAGAGGCCAGGCTGCATAGGGTCGGAACAAGTCCATGCCCTCCAGTGCTCCCCGGGGAGAATCGGGTGTGCGGTATCACACGGTGGTGCCGGTGCTCCCTTGGTCCTCCTTCTAGAACACCCTTGGCCAGACACTGATTGGCCATGGGTCCAGGGTTTTTATTTGTTTTGTTTAATCTTACAACAAATCTGTAATTGCAAACAAACACAGATTCATTGTAAAAGCATTCAAATGATACCCAAAAAAGCTAAAGCTTCCCTGTTCCCCAATCCTATTCTCAGAGGTAACCGCCCTTTGACATAAATGTTTTTTTAGACATTTTGCACATATATAAGCATGTAGTTGTTTCTTTATAAAGATGAGATCCTATTTGAGATTATCATGTACCATGTTTTGTTCATGTAATGGCATATACTGGACAGATTTCCTTGTTGGTACGTGTACAACTTTCTTGTGCTTTTTAGCAGCTAATATAGAAGTTCTTATCCTAGTCAGTGGATGGATTCTGTGAATTCCGGGAACTTTATTCAAACGTGTGTGTGTGTGTATGTGGGCACGCCCACATTTTTGATGGAGAAGGGTCCATATCACTTACCAGATTCTCAAAGGGGTGTGTGGCCCACAGAGGGTTAAGAACAGTTCATTTTAGAACATTTGGCTCGAGCGTGGAGTTCTGGGAGCCTCCTTTTGGCTCTGCCACTGATCTGGAATAGTGCGGCCAAGTCAACCCAGCTGTCACCGAGTACCTGCTCTGTGCCAGACACTGTGCAGAGCCTGGGGACAGAGATGTGGCATCCACAGGCGTGGCCGGAAGGAACTCTAGTTGTAATGGGGACAGGGATAGATGTTTATATGGGAAAAGGTGAGCAGCCTCCAGCTCTGGACGCACGTTTAGATTGAAAATGGAGCAAGGAGCAAGGGGCGAATACCTCGATGGTGATGCGAAAATAAGGGGGACTCTCTGATGTTTCCTGGACATCTGTGTGCCCAGTACTGTGTCGGTCCCTTCCTCATAATTTGCATTCCTGCAGTCTTCAAAAGAACTTAGAGGATTGCCATCAGCCCCCTTTTTACTGGTGGAATAAAGCAGATAATACTAAACAAAACAAGAGGGGGGAGTTCAGGGAGGAAAGAGTGGTGCCGGCGTCAAGCAGGCAGGCAGCTCGGAGGAGCGAAGCGGCTCCTGGATTCGGCAGTCGCAATTGCTGGCCGTGCTCCTGCCTGGGGACGCGCCTCGTGTGGGTACAACGTGCAGCACGTACGGGCTACGCCTGGAAAGGCCTGCGGGAGGCCGGGCGGCCGGCAGCTCTGGAGTCCAGCTTCGTAAAGATCTGTCATCAAAAGGAACGTAGCGTGACCTGTGTCTAGCCAGTAGTTGACACGGTGTGAGCATGGCTGTTCCCTCAAGTGTGAAATATCCATTTGGTGTCCTTCTGTGTTCTCTGTGGTGCCCTAGGGTGCTTTAACTCGGTCTGGGCGCAGCACCGTTAAAGACATTGGCTAACGCCAGTCCCGTTGGTGAATTAGTTCCCACTCAGGTTCACAGGCCTTTTAGAGCTGGAAACGCTGACAAAGAGCCAAAGTTCATGGGAGGTTATTAACCAAGCCAGATATTAAGTAACAGAAGAAAGGCATTTTCCACTGATGGGCAAAAGTCCAAAACCCCCGCGTTGTCAGAGCTCCCATTTGCAGAGTCAGCAAGTCTCAAACAACACTCTAGGGGGGCGTCCCTCATAGGTCTCTTCCAGGCTGCTGCTGCCACTGGCGCCCCCTGGCGATGCCGCTTAAGGCTTGCATGAGAACCGGCAGCAGCCAGGAAGGACAAGCGTTCATGAAGTCTGAGTGTTTAAT